>CAVMKG010000712.1:2500-7500 GCA_963682025.1 Cordilura impudica
TAATTTTTAATTTTTAATTTTTAATTTTTAATTTTTAATTTTTAATTTTTAATTTTTAATTTTTAATTTCTAATTTTTAATTTTTAATTTTTAATTTTTAATTTTAAAATTTAAATTTTTAATTTTTAATTTTTTATTTTTAATTTTAATTTTTAATTTTTAATTTTTAATTTTTAATTTTTAATTTTTAATTTTTAATTTTTAATTTTTAATTTTTAATTTTTTAATTTTTAATTTTTAATTTTTAATTTTAATTTTTAATTTTTAATTTTTAATTTTTAATTTTTAATTTTTTAATTTTTAATTTTAATTTTTAATTTTTAATTTTTAATTTTTAATTTTTAATTTTTAATTTTTAATTTTCAATTTTTAATTTTTTAATTTTTAATTTTTAATTTTTAATTTTAAAGTTTTAATTTTTAATTTTTAATTTTTAATTTTTAATTTTTAATTTTTAATTTTTAATTTTTAATTCTTAATTTTTTAATTTTTAATGTTTAATTATTAATTATTAATTATTAATTATTAATTTTAATTTTTAATTATTAATTATTAATTTTTAATTTTTAATTTTTAATTTTTAATTTTTAATTTTTAATTTTTAATTTTTAATTTTTAATTTTACAAATTACATTTTAAATTTTAAATTTTAAATTTTAAATTTTAAATTTTAAAAATTTTTAATTTTTAATTTTGTTTTTTAATTTTAATTTTTAATTTTTAATATTTAATTTTTAATTTTTAATTTAAAATTTAAATTTTAAATTTTAAATTTTAAATTTTAAATTTTTAATGTTTAATTTTTTATTTTTAATTTTTACTTTTTAAGTTTTAATTTTTAATTTTTAATTTTTAATTTTTAATTTTTAATTTTATTTTTTATTTTTTTTTTTTTTTTTTAATTTTTAATTTTTAATTTTTGATTTTTAATTTTTAATTATTAATTTTTAATTTTTAATGTTTAATGTTAAATTATTAATTTTTAATTTTTAATTATTAATATTAATTTTTAATTATTAATTTTTAATTTTAATTTTAATTTTAATTTTTAATTTTTAATTTCTAATTTTTAATTTTTAATATTTAATTTTTAAGTTTTAATTTTTAATTTTTAATTTTTAATTTTTAATTTTTAATTTTTAATTTTTAATTTTTAATTTTTGTTTTTTAATTTTTAATTTTTAATTTTTAATATTTAAGTTTTATTTTTTAATTTTTAAGTTTTAATTTTTAATTTTATTTTTTAATTTTTAATTTTTAATTTTAAAATTTTTAATTTTTAATGTTTAATGTTTAATATTTATTTTTAATTCTTAATTATTAATTTTTAATTTTTAATTTTTAATTTTTAATTTTTAATTTTAATTTTTAATTTTTAATTTTTAATTTTTAATTTTTAATTTTTAATTTTAATTTTTAATTATAATTTTTAATTTTTAATTTTTAATGTTTAAATTTTAATTTTTAATTTTAAATTTTAATTTTTAATTTTTAATTTTTAATTTTAATTTTTAATTTTTAATTTTTAATTTTTAATTTTTAATTTTTAATTTTTAATGTTTAATTTTTAGTTTTTAATTTTTAATTATTAATTTTTAATTTTAAATTTTAATTTTAAAATTTTAATTTTAAAATTTTAAATTTTTAATTTTTAATTTTTAATTTTTAATTTTTAATTTTTAATTTTTAATTTTTAATTTTTAATTTTTAATTTTTAATTTTAAATTTTTAATTTTAATTTTTAATTTTTAATTTTTTATTTTTAATTTTTAATTTTTAATTTTAATTTTTAATTTTTAATTTTTAATTTTTAATTTTTAATTTTTAATTTTTAATTTTTAATTTTTAATTTTTAATTTTTAATTTTTAATTTTTAATTTTTAATTTTTAATTTTTAATTTTTAATTTTTAATTTTTAATTTTTAATTTTTAATTTTTAATTTTTAATTTTTAATTTTTAATTTTTAATTTTTAATTTTTAATTTTTAATTTTTAATTTTTAATTTTTAATTTTTAATTTTTAATTTTTAATTTTTAATTTTTAATTTTTAATTTTTAATTTTTAATTTTTAATTTTCAATTTTTAATTTTTAATTTTTAATTTTTAATTTTAAAGTTTTTAATTTTTAATTTTTAATTTTTAATTTTTAAATTTTAATTTTTAATTTTTAATTTTTAATTTTTAATTCTTAATTTTTAATTTTTAATGTTTAATTATTAATTATTAATTATTAATTTTAATTTTTAATTATTAATTATTAATTATTAATTATTAATTTTAATTTTTAATTTTTAATTTTTAATTTTACATTTTACATTTTAAATTTTAAATTTTAAATTTTAAATTTTAAATTTTAAATTTTAAAAATTTTTAATTTTTAAGTTTTTTAATTTTAATTTTTAATTTTTAATATTTAATATTTAATTTTTAATTTTTAATTTTAAATTTTAAATTTTAAATTTTAAATTTAAAATTTAAATTTAAAATTTAAAATTTAAAATTAAAAATTAAAAATTAAATATTAAATATTAAAAATTAAAAAATTAAAATTAAAAAACAAAATTAAAAATTAAAAATTTTTAAAATTTAAAATTTAAAATTTAAAATTTAAAATTTAAAATTTAAAATTTAAAATGTAAAATGTAAAATTAAAAATTAAAAATTAAAAATTAAAAATTAATAATTAATAATTAATAATTAATAATTAAAAATTAAAATTAATAATTAATAATTAATAATTAAACATTAAAAATTAAAAATTAAGAATTAAAAATTAAAAATTAAAAATTAAAAATTAAAAATTAAAAATTAAAAATTAAAATTTAAAAATTAAAAATTAAAAATTAAAAATTAAAACTTTAAAATTAAAAATTAAAAATTAAAAATTAAAAATTGAAAATTAAAAATTAAAAATTAAAAATTAAAAATTAAAAATTAAAATTAAAAATTAAAAATTAAAAATTAAAAATTAAAAATTAAAAATTAAAAATTAGAAATTAAAAATTAAAAATTAAAAATTAAAAATTAAAAATTAAAAATTAAAAATTAAAAATTAAAAATTAAAAATTAAAAATTAAAAATTAAAAATTAAAAATTTAAAATTAAAAATTAAAAATTAAAAATTAAAAATTAAAAATTAAAAATTAAAAATTAAAAATTAAAAATTAAAAATTAAAAATTAAAAATTAAAAATTAAAAATTAAAAATTAAAAATTAAAAATAAAAAATTAAAAATTAAAAATTAAAATTAAAAATTTAAAATTAAAAATTAAAAATTAAAAATTAAAAATTAAAAATTAAAAATTAAAAATTAAAAATTAAAAATTTAAAATTTTAAAATTAAAATTTTAAAATTAAAATTTAAAATTAAAAATTAATAATTAAAAATTAAAAACTAAAAATTAAACATTAAAAATTAAAAATTAAAAATTAAAAATTAAAATTAAAAATTAAAAATTAAAAATTAAAAATTAAAATTTAAAATTAAAAATTAAAATTTAAACATTAAAAATTAAAAATTAAAAATTATAAATTAAAAATTAAAATTAAAAATTAAAAATTAAAAATTAAAAATTAAAAATTAAAAATTAAAAATTAAAAATTAAAAATTAAAAATTAAAAATTAAGAATTAAAAATAAATATTAAACATTAAACATTAAAAATTAAAAATTTTAAAATTAAAAATTAAAAATTAAAAAATAAAATTAAAAATTAAAACTTAAAAATTAAAAAATAAAACTTAAATATTAAAAATTAAAAATTAAAAATTAAAAATTAAAAATTAAAAAACAAAAATTAAAAATTAAAAATTAAAAATTAAAAATTAAAAATTAAAAATTAAAAATTAAAAATTAAAACTTAAAAATTAAATATTAAAAATTAAAAATTAGAAATTAAAAATTAAAAATTAAAAATTAAAAATTAAAATTAAAATTAAAATTAAAAATTAATAATTAAAAATTAATATTAATAATTAAAAATTAAAAATTAAAAATTAATAATTTAACATTAAACATTAAAAATTAAAAATTAATAATTAAAAATTAAAAATCAAAAATTAAAAATTAAAAATTAAAAAAAAAATAAAAAATAAAAAATAAAATTAAAAATTAAAAATTAAAAATTAAAAATTAAAACTTAAAAAGTAAAAATTAAAAATAAAAAATTAAACATTAAAAATTTAAAATTTAAAATTTAAAATTTAAAATTTTAAATTAAAAATTAAAAATTAAATATTAAAAATTAAAAATTAAAATTAAAAAACAAAATTAAAAATTAAAAATTTTTAAAATTTAAAATTTAAAATTTAAAATTTAAAATTTAAAATGTAAAATGTAAAATTAAAAATTAAAAATTAAAAATTAAAAATTAAAAATTAAAAATTAAAAATTAATAATTAATAATTAAAAATTAAAATTAATAATTAATAATTAATAATTAAACATTAAAAATTAAAAAATTAAGAATTAAAAATTAAAAATTAAAAATTAAAAATTAAAAATTAAAAATTAAAAATTAAAAATTAAAAATTAAAAATTAAAAATTAAAACTTTAAAATTAAAAATTAAAAATTAAAAATTAAAAATTAAAAATTGAAAATTAAAAATTAAAAATTAAAAATTAAAAATTAAAAATTAAAAATTAAAAATTAAAAATTAAAAATTAAAAATTAAAAATTAAAAATTAAAAATTAAAAATTAAAAATTAAAATTAAAAATTAAAAATTAAAAATTAAAAATTAAAAATTAAAAATTAAAAATTAAAAATTAAAAATTAAAAATTAAAAATTAAAAATTAAAAATTAAAAATTAAAAATTAAAAATTAAAAATAAAAAATTAAAAATTAAAAATTTAAAATTTTAAAATTAAAAATTAAAAATTAAAAATTAAAAATTAGAAATTAAAAATTAAAAATTAAAAATTAAAAATTAAAAATTAAAAATTAAAAATTAAAAATTAAAAATTAAAAATTAAAAATTAAAAATTAAAAATTAAAAA
>CAVMKG010000712.1:10000-12500 GCA_963682025.1 Cordilura impudica
TTAAATTTTAAAAATTTTTAATTTTTAATTTTGTTTTTTAATTTTAATTTTTAATTTTTAATATTTAATATTTAATTTTTAATTTTTAATTTTAAATTTAAATTTTAAATTTTAAATTTTAAATTTTAAATTTCAAATTTTAAATTTTAAATTTTAAATTTTAAATTTTAAATTTTAAATTTTAAATTTTTAATGTTTAATTTTTTATTTTTAATTTTTACTTTTTAAGTTTTAATTTTTAATTTTTAATTTTTAATTTTTAATTTTTAATTTTTAATTTTTAATTTTTAATTTTTAATTTTTAATTTTTAATTTTTAATTTTTAATTTTTAATTTTTAATTTTTAATTTTTAATTTTTAATTTTTAATTTTTAATTTTTAATTTTTAATTTTTAATTTTTAATTTTTAATTTTTAATTTTTAATTTTTAATTTTTAATTTTTAATTTTATTTTTTATTTTTTTTTTTTAATTTTTAATTTTTAATTTTTAATTTTTAATTTTTAATTTTTGATTTTTAATTTTTAATTTTTAATTTTTATTTTTAATTTTTAATGTTTAATGTTAAATTATTAATTTTTAATTTTTAATTTTTAATTATTAATTTTAATTTTTAATTATTAATTTTTAATTTTTAATTTTAATTTTTAATTTTTAATTTTTAATTTTTAATTTTTAATTTCTAATTTTTAATTTTTAATTTTTAATTTTTAATTTTTAATTTTTAATTTTAAATTTTTAATTTTTAATTTTTAATTTTTATTTTTAATTTTTAGTTTTTAATTTTTAATTTTTAATGTTTAATTTTTAATTTTTAATTTTTAATTTTGCATTTTTAATTTTTAATTTTTAATTTTTCATTTTTAATTTTTAATTTTTATTTTTTAATTTTTAATTTTTAATTTTTAATTTTTAATTTTTTAATTTTTAATTTCTAATTTTTAATTTTTAATTTTAAATAATTAATTTTTAATTTTTAATTTTTAATTTTTAATTTTTAGTTTTTAATTTTTAATTTGTAATTTTTAATTTTTAATTTTTAATTTTTAATTTTTAATTTTTAATTTTAAGTTTTTAATTTTTAATTTCTAATTTTTATTTTTTAATTTTTAATTTTTAATTTTTAATTATTAATTTTTAATTTTTAATTTTAAATTTTTAATTTTTTTAAATTTTTAATTTTTAATTTTCAATTTTTTAATTTTTTAAGTTTTAAGTTTTAATTTTTAATTTTTAATTTTTAATTTTTAATTCTTAATTTTTAATTTTTAATTTTTAATTTTTAATTTTAAAATTTTAATTTTTAATTTGTAATTTGTAATTTGTAATATGTAATATGTAATATGTAATATGTAATATGTAATTTTTAATTTGTAATTTTTAATTTTTAATTTTTAATTTTTAATTTTTAATTTTTAATTTTTAATTTTTAATTTCTAATTTTTAATTTTTAATTTTTAATTTTTAATTTTAAATTTTAAATTTTAAATTTTAAATTTTTAATTTTTAATTTTTTATTTTTAATTTTTAATTTTTAATTTTTAATTTTTAATTTTTAATTTTTAATTTTTAATTTTAGTTTTTAATTTTTAATTTTTAATTTTTAATTTTAATTTTTAATTTTTAATTTTTAATTTTTAATTTTTAATTTTTAATTTTTAATTTTTAATTTTTAATTTTTAATTTTCAATTTTTAATTTTTAATTTTTAATTTTAAAGTTTTAATTTTTAATTTTTATTTTTCATTTTTAATTTTTAATTTTTAATTTTTAATTTTTAATTTTTAATTTTTAATTTTTAATTTTTAATTTTTAATTTTTAATTTTTAATTTTAAAAAATTAATTTTTAATTTTTAATTTTTAATTTTTAATTTTTAATTTTTAATTTTTAGTTTTTAATTTTTAATTTTTAATTTTTAATTTTTAATTTTTAATTTTTAATTTTTAATTTTTAATTTTTAGTTTTTAGTTTTTAAATTTTAATTTCTAATTTTTATTTTTTAATTTTTAATTTTTAATTTTTAATTATTAATTTTTAATTTTTAATTTTAAATTTTTAATTTTTTTAAATTTTTAATTTTTAATTTTCAATTTTTAATTTTTAATTTTTAATTTTTAATTTTTAATTTTTAATTTTTAATTTTTAATTTTTAATTCTTAATTTTTAATTTTTAATTTTTAATTTTAAAATTTTAATTTTTAATTTGTAATTTGTAATTTGTAATTTGTAATATGTAATATGTAATATGTAATTTTTAATTTGTATATAATTTTAATTTTTAATTTTTAATTTTTTTTTTAATTTTAATTTTTAATTTTTAATTTTTAATTTTTAATTTTTAATTTTAATTTTCTAATTTTTAATTTTTAATTTTTATTTTAAATTTTAAATTTTAAATTTTTAATTTTTAATTTTTAATTTTTTATTTTTAATTTTTTAATTTTTAATTTTTAATTTTTAATTTTTAATTTTTAATTTTTAATTTTTAATTTTTAATTTT
>CAVMKG010000713.1:7500-18672 GCA_963682025.1 Cordilura impudica
AATTAAAAATAAAAATTAAAAATTAAAAATTAAAAATTAAAAATTAAAAATTAAAAATTAAAAATTAAACATTAAAAATTAAAAATTAAAAATTAAAAATTAAAACTTAAAATTAAAATATAAAAATAAAAATTAAAAATTAAAAATTAAAAATTAAAAATTAAAAATTAAAAATTAAAAATTGAAAATTAAAAATTAAAAATTAAAAATTAAAAATTAAAAATTAAACATTAAAAATTAAAAATTAAGAATTAAAAATTAAAAATTAAAAATTATAAATTAATAATTAAAAATTAAAAATTAAAAATCAAAAATCAAAAATTAAAAATTAAAAATTAAAAATTAAAAATTAAATATTAAAAATTAAAAATTAAAAATTAAAAATTAAAAATTAAAAATTAAAAATTAAAAATTAAAAATTAAAAATTAAAAATTAAAAATTAAAAATTAAAAATTAAAAATTAAAAATTAAAAATTAAAAACTAAAAATTAAAAATTAAAAATTAAAAATTAAAAATTAAAAATTAAAAATTAAAAATTAAAAATTAAAAATTAAAAAGTAAATATTAAAAATTAAAAATTAAAAATTAAAATTAAAATTAAAAATTAAAAATTAAAAATTAAAAATTAAAAATTAAAAATTAAAAATTAAAAATTAAAAATTAAAAATTAAAAATTAAAAATTAAAAATTAAAAATTAAAAATTAAAAATTAAATATTAAAAATTAAAAATTAATAATTAAAAATTAAAAATTAAAAATTAAAAATTAAAATTAAAATTAAAATTAAAAATTAAAAATTAAAAATTAAAAATTAAAATAATTAAAAATTAAAAATTAAAAATTAAAAATTAAAAATTAAAAATTAAAAATTAAAAATTAAAAATTAAAAATTAAAAATTAAAAATTAAAAATTAAAAATTAAAAATTAAAAATTAAAAATTAAAAATTAAAAAATAAAAATTAAAAATGAAAAATTAAAATTAAAAATTAAAAATTAAAAATTAAACATTAAAAATTAAAAATTAAGAATTAAAAATTAAAAATTAAAAATTAAAAATTAATAATTAACAATTAAAAATTAAAAATTAAAAATTAAAAATTAAAAATTAAAAATTAAAAATTAAAAATTAAAAATTAAAAATTAAACATTAAAAATTAAAAATTAAAAATTAAAAATTAAAAATTAAAAATTAAAAATTAAAAATTAAAAATTAAAAATTAAAAATTAAAAGTTAAAAATTAAAAATTAAAAATTAAAAATTAAAAATTAAAAATTAAAAATTAAAATTAAAAATTAAAAATTAAAAATTAAAAATTAAAAATTAAAATTAAAAATTAAAAATTAAAAATTAAAAATTAAAAATTAAAAATTAAAAATTAAAAATTAAAAATTAAAAATTAAAATTAAAAATTAAAAATTAAAAATTAAAAATTAAAAATTAAAAATTAAAAATTAAAAATTAAAAATTAAAAATTAAAAATTAAAAATTAAAAATTAAAAATTAAAAATTAAAAATTAAAAATTAAAAATTAAAAATTAAAAATTAAAAATTAAAAATTAAAAATTAAAAATTAAAAATTAAAAATTAAAAATTAAAAATTAAAAATTAAAAATTAAAAATTAAAAATTAAAAATTAAAAATTAAAAATTAAAAATTAAAAATTAAAAATTAAAAATTAAAAATTAAAAATTAAAAATTAAAAATTAAAAATTAAAAATTAAAAATTAAAAATTAAAAATTAAAAATTAAAAATTAAAAATTAAAAATTAAAAATTAAAAATTAAAAATTAAAAATTAAAAATTAAAAATTAAAAATTAAAAATTAAAAATTAAAAATTAAAAATTAAAAATTAAAAATTAAAAATTAAAAATTAAAAATTAAAAATTAAACATTAAAAATTAAAAATTAAAAATTAAAAATTAAAAATTAAAAATTAAAAATTAAAAATTAAAAATTAAAAATTAAAAATTAAAAATTAAAAATTAAAAATTAAAAATTAAAAATTAAAAAATAAAAATTAAAAATTAAAAATTAAAAATTAAAAATTAAAAATTAAAAATTAAAAATTTAAGATTAAAAATTAAAAATTAAAAATTAAAAATTAAAAATTAAAAATTAAAAATTAAAAATTAAAAATTAAAAATTAAAAATTAAAAATTAAAAATTAAAAATTAAAAATTAAAAATTAAAAATTAAAAATTAAAAATTAAAAATTAAAAATTAAAAATTAAAAATTAAAAATTAAAAAATTAAAAATTAAAAATTAAAAATTAAAAATTAAAAATTAAAAATTAAAAATTAAAAATTAAAAATTAAAAATTAAAAATTAAAAATTAAAAATTAAAACTTAAGAATTAAAAATTAAAAATTAAAAATTAAAAATTAAAAATTAAAAATTAAAAATTAAAAATTAAAAATTAAAAATTAAAAATTAAAAATTAAAAATTAAAAATTAAAAATTAAAAATTAAAAATTAAAAATTAAAAATTAAAATTAAAAATTAAAAATTAAAAATTAAAAATTAAAAATTAAAAATTAAAAATTAAAAATTAAAAATTAATAATTAAAAATTAAAAATTAAAAATTAAAAATTAAAAATTAAAAATTAAAAATTAAAAATTAAAAATTAAAAATTAAAAATTAAAAATTAAAAATTAAAATAAAATAAAAATTAAAAATTAAAAATTAAAAATTAAAAATTAAAATTAAAAATTAAAAATTAAACATTAAAAATTAAAAATTAAAAATTAAAAATTAAAAATTAAAAATTAAAAATTAATAATTAAAAATTAAAACTTAAAAATTAAAAATTAAAAATTAAAAATTAAAAATTAAAATTAAAAATTAAAAATTAAAAATTAAAAATTAAAAATTAAAAATTAAAAATTAAAAATTAAAAATTAAAAATTAAAAATTAAAAATTAAAAATTAAAAATTAAAAATTAAAAATTAAAAATTAAAAATTAAAAATTAAAAATTAAAAATTAAAATTAAAAATTAAAAATTAAAAATTAAAAATTAAAAATTAAAAATTAAAAATTAAAAATTAAAAATTAAAAATTAAAAATTAAAAATTAAAAATTAAAAATTAAAAATTAAAAATTAAAAATTAAAAATTAAAAATTAAAAATTAAAAATTAAAATTAAAATTAAAATTAAAAATTAAAAATTAAAATTAAAAATTTAAAATTAAAAATTAAATAAAATTAAAAATTAAAAATTAAAAATTAAAAATTAAAAAATTAAAAATTAAAAATTAAAAATTAAAAATTAAAAATTAAAAATTAAAAATTAAAAATTAAAAATTAAAAATTAAAAATTAAAAATTAAAAATTAAAAATTAAAAATTAAAAATTAAAAATTAAAAATTAAAAATTAAAAATTAAAAATTAAAATTAAATTAAAAATTAAAAATTAAAAATTAAAAATTAAAAATTAAAATTAAAATTAAAAATTAAAAATTAAAAATTAAAAATTAAAAATTAAAAATTGAAAATTAAAAATTAAAAATTAAAAATTAAAAATTAAAAATTAAAAATTAAAAATTAAAAATTAAAAATTAAAAATTTAAAATTAAAAATTAAATATTAAAAATTAAAAATTAAAAATTAAAAATTAAAAATTAAAAATTAAAAATTAAAAATTAAAAATTAAAAATTAAAAATTAAAAATTAAAAATTAAAAAATTAAAACTTAAAAATTAAAAATTAAAAATTAAAATTAAAAATTAAAAATTAAAAATTAAAAATTAAATATTAAAAATTAAAACTTAAAAATTAAAAATTAAAAATTAAAAATTTAAAATTAAAAATTAAAAATTAAAAATTAAAAATTAAAAAATTAAAAATTAAAAATCAAAAATTAAAAATAAAAAATTAAAAATTAAAAATTAAAAATTAAAAATTAAAAATTAAAAATTAAAAATTAAAAATTAAAAATTAAAAGTTAAAAATTAAAAATTAAAAATTAAAAATTAAAAATTAAAAATTAAAAATTAAAAATTAAAAATTAAAAATTAAAAATTAAAAATTAAAATTAAAAAATTAAAAATTAAAAATTAAAAATTAAATTAAAAATTAAAAATTAAAAATTAAAAATTAAAAACTAAAAATTAAAAATTAAAAATTTAAAATTAAAAATTAAAAATTAAAAATTAAAAATTAAAAATAAAAATTAAAAATAAAAAATTAAAAATTAAAAATTAAAAATTAAAAATTAATTAAAAATTAAAAATTAAAAATTAAAAATTAAAAATTAAAAATTAAAAATTAAAAATTAAAAATTAAAAATTAAAAATTAAAAATTAAAAATTAAAAATTAAAAATTAAAAATTAAAAATTAAAAATTAAAAATTAAAAATTAAAAATTAATTAAAATTAATTAAAAATTAAAAATTAAAAATTAAAAATTAAAAATTAAAAATTAAAAATTAAAAATTAAAAATTAAAAATTAAAAATTAAAAATTAAAAATTAAAAATCAAAAATTAAAAATTAAAAATTAATAAATAAAAATTAAAAATTAAAAATGAAAAATTAAAAATTAAAAATTAAAAATTAAAAATAAAAAAATTAAAAATTAAAACTTAAAAATTAAAAATTAAAAATTAAAAATTAAAAATTAAAAATTAAAAAATAAAAATTAAAAATTAAAAATTAAAATTAAAAATTAAAAAATAAAAATTAAAAATTAAAAATTAAAAATTAAAAATTAAAAATTAAAAATTAAAAATTAAAAATTAAAAATTAAAAATTAAAAATTAAAAATTAAATATTAAAAATGAAAAATTAAAAATTAAAAATTAAAAATTAAAAATTAAAAATTAAAAATTAAAAATTAAAAATTAAAAATTAAAAATTAAAAATTAAAAATTAAAAATTAAAAATTAAAAATTAAAAATTAAAAATTAAAAATTAAAAATTAAAAATTAAAAATTAAAAATTAAAAATTAAAATTAAAAATTAAAAACTAAAAATTAAAAATTAAGAATTAAAAATTAAAAATTAATATTTAAAAATTAAAAATTAAAAATAAAAATTAAAAATTAAAAATTAAAAATTAAAAATAAAAAATTATAAACCAACAATTAAAAACCAACAATTAAAAATTAAAAATTAAAACTTAAAATTTAAAAATTAAATATTAAAAATTAAAAATTAAAAATTTAAAAATAAAAATTAAAAATTAAAAATTAAAAATTAAAAATTAAAATTAAAAATTAAAAATTAAAATTAAAAATTAAAAATTAAAAATTAAAAATTAAAAATTAAAAATTAAAAATTAAAAATTAAAAATTAAAAATTAAAAATTAAAAATTAAAAATTAAAAATTAAAATTTAAAAATTAAAAATTAAAATTAAGAATTAAAAATTAAAAATTAAAAATTAAAAATTAAAAATTAAAAATTAAAAATTAAAAATTAAAAATTAAAAATTAAAAATTAAAAATTAAGAATTAAAAATTAAAAATTAAAAATTAAAAATTGAAAATTAAAAATTAAAAATTAAAATTAAAATTAAAATTAAAAATTAAAAATTAAGAATTAAAACATAAAAATTAAAAATTAAAAATTAGAAATTAAAAATTAGAAATTAAAAATTAAAAATTAAAAATTAAAAATTAAAAATTTAAAATTAAAAAATAAAAATTAAAAATTACCAATTAAAAATTAAAAATTTAAAATTAAAAATTACAAATTAAAAATTAAAAACTAAAAATTAAAAATTAAAAATTATAAATTAAAAATTAAAAATTAAAAATTAAAAATTAAAAAATAAAAATTAAAAATTAAAAATAAAAATTAAAAATTAAAAATTAAAAATTAAAAATTGAAAATTGAAAATTAAAAATTAAAAATTAAAAATTAAAAATTAAAAATTAAAAATTAAAAATTAAAAATTAAAAATTAAAAATTAAAAATTAAAAATTAAAAATTAAAAATTAAAAATTAAAAATTAGAAAATTAAAAATTAAAAATTAAAAATTAAAAATTAAAAATTAAAAATTAAAAATTAAAAATTAAAAATTAAAAATTAAAAATTAAAAATTAAAAATTAAAAATTAAAAATTAAAAATTAAAAATTAAAAATTAAAAATTAAAAATTAAAAATTAAAAATTAAAAATTAAAAATTAAAAATTAAAAATTAAAAATTAAAAATTAAAAATTAAAAATTAAAAATTAAAAATTAAAAATTAAAAATTAAAAATTAAAAATTAAAAATTAAAAATTAAAAATTAAAAATTAAAAATTAAAAATTAAAAATTAAAAATTAAAAATTAAAAATTAAAAATTAAAAATTAAAAATTAAAAATTAAAAATTAAAAATTAAAAATTAAAAATTAAAAATTAAAAATTAAAAATTAAAAATTAAAAATTAAAAATTAAAAATTAAAAATTAAAAATTAAAAATTAAAAATTAAAAATTAAAATTAAAAATTAAAAATTAAAAATTAAAAATTAAAAATTAAAAATTAAAAATTAAAAATTAAAAATTAAAAATTAAATATTAAAAATTAAAAATTAAAAATTAAAAATTAAATATTAAAAATTAAAAATTAAAAATTAAAAATTAAAAATTAAAAATTAAAAATTAAAAATTAAAAATTTTTTTTTGTTATGTTTTTGTTTGTTTTGTTGTTTGGGTTGTTTTTTTGGGGTTTGTTGTTTTGGTTTTTAAATTAAAAATTAAAAATTAAAAATTAAAAATTAAAAAATTAAAAATTAAAAATTAAAAATTAAAAATTAAAAATTAAAAATTAAAAATTAAAAAATTAAAAATTAAAAATTAAAAAATTAAAAATTAAAAATTAAAACTTAAAAATTAAAAATTAAAAATTAAAAATTAAAAATTAAAAATTAAAAATTAAAAATTAAAAATTAAAAATTAAAATTAAAATTAAAAATTAAAAATTAAAAAATAAAAATTAAAAATTAAAAATTAAAAATTAAAAATTAAAAATTAAAAATTAAAAATTAAAAATTAAAAATTAAAAATTAAAAATTAAAAATTAAAAATTAAAAATGAAAAATTAAAAATTAAAAATTAAAAATTAAAAATTAAAAATTAAAATTAAAAATTAAAAATTAAAAATTAAAAATTAAAAATTAAAAATTAAAAATTAAAAATTAAAATTTAAAAATTAAAAATTAAAAATTAAAATTAAAAACTAAAAATTAAAAATTAAGAATTAAAAATTAAAAATTAATATTTAAAAATTAAAAATTAAAAATAAAAATTAAAAAATTAAAAATTAAAAATTAAAAATTAAAAATTAAAAATCAAAAATTAAAAATTAAAAATTAAAAATTAAAAATTAAAAATAAAAATTAAAAATAAATTAAAAAATTAAAAATTAAAAATTAAAAACCAACAATTAAAAATTAAAAATTAAAACTTAAAATTTAAAAATTAAAAATTAAAAATTAAAAATTAAAAAATAAAAATTAAAAATTAAAATTAAAAATTAAAAATTAAAAATTAAAAATTAAAAATTAAAAAATTAAAAATTAAAAATTAAAAATTAAAAATTAAAAATTAAAAATTAAAAATTAAAAATTAAAAATTAAAAATTAAAAATTAAAAATTAAAAATTAAAACTTAAAAATTAAAAATTAAAAATTAAAAATTAAAAATTAAAAATTAAAAATTAAAAATTAAAAATTAAAATTAAAATTAAAAATTAAAAATTAAAAATTAAAAATTAAAAATTAAAATTTAAAAATTAAAAATTAAAAATTAAAAATTAAAAATTAAAATTTAAAAAAATAAAAATTAAAAATTAAAATTAAGAATTAAAAATTAAAAATTAAGAATTAAAAATTAAAAATTAAAAATTAAAAATTGAAAATTAAAAATTAAAAATTAAAATTAAAATTAAAATTAAAATTAAAATTAAAATTAAAATTAAAATTAAAATTAAAAATTAAAAATTAAAAATTAAAAATTAAAAATTAAAAATTAAAAATTAAAAATTAAAAATTAAAAATTAAAAATTAAGAATTAAAACTTAAAAATTAAAAATTAAAAATTAGAAATTAAAAATTAGAAATTAAAAATTAAAAATTTAAAATTAAAAAATAAAAATTAAAAAATACCCCCAATAAAAATTAAAAATTAAAAATTAAAAATTTAAAATTAAAAATTAAAAATTAAATTAAACAAATTAAAAATTAAAAATTAAAAATTAAAAATTAAAAATTAAAATTAAAAATTAAAAATTAAAAATTAAAAATTAAAAATTAAAAATTAAAATTAATAAATTAAAAATTAAAAAAATTAAAAAATTAAAAATTAAAAATTAAAAACCAACAATTAAAAACCAACAATTAAAAATTAAAACTTAAAATTTATAAATTAAAAATTAAAAATTAAAAATTAAAAATTTAAAAATAAAAATTAAAAATTAAAAATTAAAAATTAAAAATTAAAAATTAAAAATTAAAAATTAAAAATTAAAAATTAAAAATTAAAAATTAAAAATTAAAAATAAAAATTAAAAATTAAAAATTAAAAACTAAAAATTAAAAATTAAGAATTAAAAATTAAAAATTAATATTTAAAAATTAAAAATTAAAAATAAAAATTAAAAATTAAAAATTAAAAATTAAAAATTAAAAATTAAAAATTAAAAATTAAAAATTAAAAATTAAAAATTAAAAATTAAAAATTAAAAATTAAAAATAAAAAATTAAAAACCAACAATTAAAAACCAACAATTAAAAATTAAAAATTAAAACTTAAAATTTAAAAATTAAAAATAAAAAATTAAAAATTAAAAATTTAAAAATAAAAATTAAAAATTAAAAATTAAAAATTAAAAATTAAAAATTAAAAATTAAAAATTAAAAATTAAAAATTAAAAATTAAAAATTAAAAATTAAAAATTAAAAATTAACAATTAAAAATTAAAAATTAAAAATTAAAAATTAAAAATTAAAAATTAAAAATTAAAAATTAAAAATTAGAAATTAAAAATTAAAAATTAAAAATTAAAAATTAAAAATTAAAAATTAAAAATTAAAAATTAAAAAATAAAAATTAAAAATTAAAAATTAAAAATTAAAAATTAAAAATTAAAAATTAAAAATTAAAAATTAAAAATTAAAAATTAAAATTAAAAATTAAAAATTAAAAATTAAAATTAAAAATTAAAAATTAAGAATTAAAAATTAAAAATTAAAAATTAAAAATTAAAAATTAAAAATTAAAAATTAAAAATTAAAAATTAAAAATTAAAAATTAAAAATTAAAAATTAAAAATTAAAAATTAAAATTTAAAAATTAAAAATTAAAATTAAGAATTAAAAATTAAAAATTAAAAATTAAAAATTAAAAATTAAAAATTAAGAATTAAAAATTAAAAATTAAAAATTAAAAATTAAAAATTGAAAATTAAAAATTAAAAATTAAAATTAAAATTAAAATTAAAAATTAAAAATTAAAAATTAAGAATTAAAACTTAAAAATTAAAAATTAAAAATTAGAAATTAAAAATTAGAAATTAAAAATTAAAAATTAAAAATTTAAAATTAAAAAATAAAAATTAAAAATTACCAATTAAAAATTAAAAATTTAAAATTAAAAATTACAAATTAAAAATTAAAAACTAAAAATTAAAAATTAAAAATTATAAATTAAAAATTAAAAATTAAAAATTAAAAATTAAAAATTAAAAATTAAAAATTAAAAATAAAAATTAAAAATTAAAAATTGAAAATTAAAAATTAAAAATTAAAAATTAAAAATTAAATATTAAAAATTAAAAATTAAAAATTAAAAATTAAAAATTAAAAATTAAAAATTAAAAATTAGAAAATTAAAAATTAAAAATTAAAAATTAAAAATTAAAAATTAAAAATTAAAAATTAAAAATTAAAAATTAAAAATTAAATATTAAAAATTAAAAATTAAAAATTAAAAATTAAAAATTAAAAATTAAAAATTAAAAATTAAAAATTAAAAATTAAAAATTAAAAATTAAAAATTAAAAATAAAAAATTAAAAATTAAAAATTAAAAATTAAAAATTAAAATTTAAAATTTAAAATTAAAAATTAAAAATTAAAAATTAAAAATTAAAAATTACAAATTAAAAATTAAAAATTAAAAATTAAAAATTAAAAATTAAAAATTAAAAATTAAAAATTAAAAATTAAAAATTAAAAATTAAAAATTAAAAATTAAAAATTAAAAATTAAAAATTAAAAATTAAAAATTAAAAATTAAAAATTAAAAATTAAAAATTAAAAATTAAAACTTAAAAATTAAAAATTAAAAATTAAAAATTAAAATTAAAAATTAAAAATTAAAAATTAAAAATTAAAAATTAAATATTAAAAATTAAAAATTAAAAATTAAAAATTAAAAATTAAAAATTAAAAATTAAAAATTAAAAATTAAAAATTAAAAATTAAAAATTAAAAATTAAAAATTAAAAATTAAAAATTAAAAATTAAAAATTAAAAATTAAAAATAAAAAATTAAAAATTAAAAATTAAAAATTAAAAATTAAAAATTAAAAATTAAAAATGAAAAATTAAAAATAAAAAAATTAAAAATTAAAACTTAAAAATTAAAAATTAAAAATTAAAAATTAAAAATTAAAAAATAAAAATTAAAAATTAAAAATTAAAAATTAAAAATTAAAAATTAAAAATTAAAAATTAAAAATTAAAAATTAAAAATTAAAATTAAAAATTAAAAATTAAAAAATAAAAATTAAAAATTAAAAATTAAAAATTAAAAATTAAAAATTAAAAATTAAAAATTAAAAATTAAAAATTAAAAATTAAAAATTAAAAATTAAAAATTAAAAATTAAAAATTAAAAATTAAAAATTAAAAATTAAAAATTAAAAATTAAAAATTAAAAATTAAAAATTAAAAATTAAAAATTAAAAATTAAAAATTAAAAATTAAAATTAAAAATTAAAAATTAAAAATTAAAAATTAAAAATTAAAAATTAAAATTAAAAACTAAAAATTAAAATTAAGAATTAAAAATTAAAAATTAATATTTAAAAATTAAAAAATAAAAATAAAAATTAAAAATTAAAAATTAAAAATTAAAAATTAAAAATTAAAAATTAAAAATCAAAAATTAAAAATTAAAAATTAAAAATTAAAAATTAAAAATTAAAAATTAAAAATTAAAAATTAAAAATTAAAT
>CAVMKG010000714.1:10000-37500 GCA_963682025.1 Cordilura impudica
TTAATTTGTGAATTTACAAAAATTTATTGTTTAAAATAAAGTTATATATTTTATATATTTTTAAATTGTTAATTAATATTAAACAATTTATTTTTCTTTCAATATTAATCTTTATAATTCACTCTTTTTTTCTTTCGCCACAAGCAGTGTTGTATTTTCATATGTTTGTCTTGCCAAAATAGAACCTGCTCTAATTTTAAAATTTACATATGTCTTCCAAAATGTGTTGTACATAAACAACGTTTGAAAGGGTTCACACTATGTGTACAAATTACACGTGCTAAGAAACTAAGAAAAACACAAGCAAAACACGTAGTGTGAACGCAGCTTTACTATCCTTTATGCATACCATACTGTTGACTTTTAAGGCACCGGGATCTATAAGATGTTGAATTATTGATGTTGAAGATGCAGGCAGGATTCAGGATGGTTGTGCAGGATCTTTTATCGCAGGCAGGATTCAGGACTGTTGGGCAGGATCGCCATATAATGATGTTGGGTTGTCATCTGTTGAATGTAGGACTAGTTGTCTTGACTTTCAAAATAAAACATTTTTAATTGTTTTTTTTTTTTTTTTTATTTGTTTATTTATACACAATTTTGAAAACTTTAACTATAATAAACACTAGTTAACTATATAGTTTTTATTTAATATGTATATACCATGTCCCTTAACGAGATCTCAAGTATTATTAATATAATAACGTTTTTTTTTAAATGGTTAAATTATATATTTCAAATGAAGAAATTTTATATGGTTTTTAATTGCAATGAAAAATTTTTGGAAAAACATTACTTATATATTGTCATTTTAAAAATTAAAGTCAAATGGTAAAAGTAAAAAAAAAATGAATAAAAGAAAGTACTTAAACATTAGTTAATTAAGCCACCAATATTTTTTGCTTTTGCAATTTTGAATATTGCAGAATTCATTATTGCCAATACTGGTATCATGTCTTAAATTTGTACTGTTTGTCGTTGCATCAATATTAACGCCTTTTACATTTGCGCGTCTGTATGTATGATAAAATAGAGGTATTCCGATTTCATTTTGTATTACCTTTTTCTTATCAAGGTATAAAAATGCTTCAGGTGCTACGAATCCATTTTGCAACGTTTCATATATGTATTCTTCATTTGTGTAGTAAGGTGCCATTATTAAGTTATTTTCTTTACATGAGGTACATCTTACTATATAATTTCTTATTAAGTTTATTATAAAATTGTCTATCCTGATTAAACAAGAAGCATTATATAATTTTTTATTTGAAATATATTTTAAAAAATTACTTTGTGGAGATCTATATAATGAAGTACAAGCTCTTAAGCATTTCCTTTCAAAGATACGTATTTTTTCCATGTATGATGGTGAGATATTAAACCATATAGGGCAACCATATGTAATGATTGGCCTAATCAGCGATTGATACATTAAAATTTTAACCCTTGTGTTAATGTGTTTTGAATAAAATAAAGTTTTGTATACAAAAAAGGCATTTCTGGCCTTAACCAGAATTTCATTAACATGGTTATTGAAGTATAGAAATTTATCTAGGTAAATACCTAAGTATTTAATTGTATTTTTACTTGGTATTGTCGTATTGGTTAAAATAGATTTAATTCCAAATTCTTTCCAATTTTTCTTTATGTTGCTATTACATTCACCTACAGGGGGTCTGAAAAAAATTGTTTCGCATTTTGGTGCATTTATTGTCATATTCCAATCAATTGTAAATTTTTCTACTATATTAAATGATTCTTGTAATTTTTGGTTAATTTTGTCAATCGTTTCGTCAGCGTGGTAAACAATAATGTCATCAGCGAATGATATAATGTTTTCTATTTTGTTAAGTAGGTCCAAAAGAAATAGGTTGAAAAGAATGGGAGAGTTAACCGTTCCTTGTTGTAGACCATTGATTATTTTGAACGTTTTTGTACTATTGTGCTTTCCGTGATATATTTTGAAAGTTTTCTCACTGATCATATTATAAATTAAAATAATATGATATATAGGAAAATTTAACTCGATCAATTTGAATATTAATCCTGGAATCCATATACTGTCAAATGCTTTTTCCAAATCGATAAGACATGCACCTGTACATAATTTTTTATTCCAATTATAATTGATGCTTGATGTTAGTAAGTGTATTGCATTTACAGTTGAGTGTTTATATTTAAAGCCAAACTGTTTTTCGTTTATTAAGTTTTTGTCTTTGCAAAATTGATTTATATTATTGTTAATGCACATTTCGAAAATTTTACTTATATTAGGAAGTAAGCTTATTGCTCTTAAGTTTTTTGGATTACTTACTTCTTTATCCTTTTTTGGTAAGATAACAACTTTCGCCATTTTCCAGTTTTTTGGAAAATACGAATTGCTTAACATATTATTGAATAATTTGCAATATTCTAAAATAATAATTTCCGGAAAATTTTTTAGAATTATATATGGTATACTGTCTACACCTGAAGAAAGTTTTCCTCTTATATTTGAGAAAATGTTCATTATTACATGCTTCGTTATAAAATAATTTTCAGTTTGTGCATCCTGAATATTATCAGATTTTCTTATGTCATTGAAATTTGTGATAGTATTTTGTTGTCTTTCGAAAAGGTTTTTTGTTTCTAAGAAATTATTGAAAGAATTTGACACTTGCATATGTATTCTGTTTTCTGGATTAACTTCTTTAGTTGCGTGAATAGATTCCAAATAAGAGCCGATAGTATCAAGCATTTGTTCTTGGTCACTAACTATAAAATTTTCAGAGTTATCCCTTTCTAATGTTTGTGTTTCTATTCCAACGTTATGTAACAAAATTTCTGAATTTTTCGGGATTTTTATGTTATGAAGTACTAAGGGTTTAAATATTTTGAAATTTTTTTTGATTTCTCCGAACATGTTTTTAGAATCTTTTGGGTCTATTTTAGTCAATTTTTCTTGCATGTGTTTATTCATAGCTACTTTAATATTCTCATAAATGAGTTTCTTAATTAATTTTAATTTAACCTTGCATAGATTGAGTAAAGTTTCGGATAAAGTATGTTCTAAACGATGATGTCTTTTAATAACTGTGAGAATTTTACTTTTTTCAGAATGCAATTTTTTTATAATGGGACTATTTATTTTGGAAAATGAATCATAGTCCTTATATCTAGGTGTTGTTTCTTCTATGGATTCAATGATTATATCATTTAGTGAAGATAAGTGCAAATCAATTTCACTATTTGTGAGATTCCTATCGTTTGGTATTTGAATTGCGTCTGCGACTTTTCTTTCGATCTTCTTTTTAAACTTTTTCCAATTTGTTTTTTTGTAATTGTGTTTTGATTCTATTGTTTCTTTTATAAATGTTAAATGTTGCTGTTCATTATCAAATGTAGCAATTATCTTTATGGCGTTGTGGTCGCTATCATAATCTAAGGTTGTTAAGCTATTAATAGAATTTTTTTCTGTAAAAATATTTATTCTACAATCTGCGATACAAAGATCTAGATATGATCCTGTCCGAGGATAAGAGGGTAATGTAGAGGCGTATAGTCTGCACCTGAATTCTATTCCACTATCTATTAACCATTTATTTAGGTTATTGCCTTTAGGGTTGTTTAATGCGTTTCCCCAGTCCGTATGTTTAGCGTTTAAGTCTCCAGCTAAAATATAATAATTATTAATATTTTGAAGATTAATTGATTCAAAAAGTTTTTGTATTTCAGAAATAAAAACTGAATCATTATTTCCGGATGGGTAATAAGCCGAAATAATATATAGTGATTTATTTTCAACAGTTGATATCTTAATAATACAGGTCTCTAAAAATTGCATTGTATTATTTGTATTACTAATTTCTTTAAATTTTAAATATTTTTTTATTAATATGGCTGTTCCTCCTCCTCTTTTTGCACCATTCCTATCTTTTCTAATTGTAACATAGTTAGTGAACTGAATTTTATGTTTTGCATTAAGCTTTGTTTCATTCAAAAGAACAATATCAGGGTTATATTTATTTAAAAAGCATTGAAGTTCGTATCTTCTACTAATTAATATTAGAGAATTTACATTAATATGATATATTGTAAGATTTTTTAATAGAGGGCTTGTCTGATTAATATCCATCATTACACATTTGCCATGGAAAATATCGTATCTATACGAGATGTTTGGATCTGTAATTGTTTTTGTAGGCTAACAAGTTGAGAATTTAGATTTAGCATCATATTTTTTAATTCTAAGAAAAAGGAATTATTATTTTCATTATTTAAGTTGTTTGAATCTACATTTAGATTATAATTGCCTTTTAGTATATTGGCAAATGTTATTCCGGAATTAGGAGAGTTATTTGTGTTGTTAATTTTATAATCTATTTTTAATTTTTTTTTTTGCTTTTAGTTTTTGTTGAAGTTGCTTATATTTCTCACATCCTTTGTAGGATGCTGGGTGGCCATATTTGCTGCATAAGACACAGAACAGTTTTTCTTTTTCATCGGGTGAAACTATATTTGTAGCGCAGTTTCCTTTTTCGTGGGTTTTGTCGCATTTTACACACCTATTTGGCATAAAGCAGTTTGCTGCGCTGTGGAAGAATCCTTGACAATTTCTGCATTGAGGAATTTCTGGACGTCTTATTTGTTCCCACTTTACACAACGGTAGAATAGTGCTTTTATACTTCTTAGTTTACTTACGTTGCTTTCTGGTGTTACTTGAACCAAAAACATTGGAAGACTATAGCCTTTTAAAGTTGAATTTCTTGTAGAGAATTGACTTACTTTATTGAAATGTATGTCATCATAATTAAATTCATTTAGTTCTTTTAATATATCATCGGGCGATGTATTTGCATCAAGAACTTTTAGTAGGTATGTTTTGGTTTTTATACATTTTGGAGTGAATGTAAAGAAGCTAGCTTGCGTTTTTTCTAGGTATGTTTTAACTTTTAAAAAATCGTTTAACGAATTCATAAATAAGGATTTTTTGTTTCTAAATTCTTTAATCTTGAATTCTTTAATTTTTAAACCATTTTTGATGAATTCAATTAGTTCTTTTGTATCGATATCCACTATGTTGATAGGAGGAACTTTTTTGTGGTTAATGTTGGCTGTGTTAACCACTGTGTTTGCAGTAATTGGTTTAGATGTTAAGTTGTTTTTGTTAAGTTTACTCATTTCATCCATAGCTTCAATAGCTGAATTTAATTTGAGTGATTTCTCTTTTTTTTCTTTTACATGTTTTTCAAATATGTTCAATAATTCTTGATCACATTGATTATCACTTTCAATGTCAAGCACTGAATAGTAGTTTTTATTGTTATTGTTTTTGGATTGCTTGGGCAAAGGCAAATCCATATTTTGATTTTTTCTTTTTCTTTTATTTTCAGTATCGTTGTTGTTATTGATTTTTACATTATTAGTTTCTGAGTACTGAGCATTTTGCTCGCTCATTCCTTTGTAATGTTTATTTTTTTTTCTTTTTCTTATATTAGTTGTTTTTTTTTTTGTGTTTCTGTCTTTGAAATAACCGAACAATAATAGTAATAACTTTAGGGAATACCGATAAATAATACTGATCTCCGTGGTGCGTCTGTCGCTCATCACGTTCGCGATCGAACTCACATTTTTAATTGTTTTCGCTTTCAGCGCGACTTTAAAACATGTCTTTATTTTTGAAGTGTTTCTGCTTACTAACAATGAGGAGAAAAATAATTGTAGCTGTTTATTTTATTTGGACAAAATTAATTTACAGATTTTAATTTGGCCTCAGCGCCAAGAAGGCATTATTGAGGCAAGTTGGCAAAATAATTCAAAAGTTAACTGTACAAATAAAATATAACTTAAAGATTAGCTTATAGAATATATTACATATATATTTACATTAAAAGTGTTTCAATTGCATTATATAGGTATTCTTTGCAAGAGGACTTAAATATGGAAATTCAATCAATTAATTTTAATGCTGTAGGCAAATTATTAAATTTAATTCCACCAATATGATCAATTCGCTGTTTGGTTGTTTCTAACCTGCATCTAGGAATTAAAAAATTTGTTCTGTTCCGTGTATTAAATTTGATTTGATTTTGCGTGAATGGTATACTGTGGTAACCAATATTATTAATACACTTAAAAACAAACATTAAAACTTGATATTCATGCAACCCATAAATTGGTAATATCGTTCTACATATTTCTTATATAATGAAATAGTTGAATACAACAATGGTAACTTGTATAAAATTTTTAATGCTTTGTTTTGCATGCATTAAAGGGATTTAAGTAAAACATTGTTTTTGTTGTAAGCATATATAATAGCCAAGTAATTCAAATGAGATTGAATCAAGGACTGATATATCATTAGTTTTGATCTTTTTCCCAATTTGTACTTAAATTTATATAAAATTCCAATTGCTGGAGCTACCTCTCTTTTCACATTACTGATATGTAGATCCCATAACAAGTTACGTTGAAGAACAATTCCTAAATATTTTATTGAATGGGTTTCATTCACAATGCTTCCATTAACATATACATTAAAATTATTATTAATACTTAAAGAATGTGGTCGAAAGCGAATAAGATTGGTTTTACCAGGATTCATCAGTAATCGATTTAATCTCGCAAATTCGAAAATAAGTGCAGCATCCCTTTCAATTTGTGTTTTAAGTACCAAATCATGCTTATATGGATACAATACACACACATCATCAGCAAACATACACAGCTGACCACTTAAGTTCAGGTTTTTAATATCATTTATATAAATTGAGAATAATAGTGGCCCCAGTCCGCTTCCCTGTGGCACACCATATTCAACAGAACCAATAAAACTTTTTGCATTTTTTATATTTACAAATTGCTTTCTGTTTGTAAAGTAATTTTCAAACAACAAAAGTTCACGACCTTGAACACCATAATACTTTAACTTTTGTAGCATTATCTGATGATCTACTAGGTCAAAAGCTTTAGTGAAATCAAAAAATATTCCAAAAACTTCAGGAAAACCATCATCAAGACCCATACAAACATTTTTAACAACATTAAGGACAGCATCTTCGGTACCACATCCTCGTCTAAATCCAAATTGAAAATTATACAAAAAATTATTTTCTTCCAGGTACAATAACAGTTTGTTATACAATATTTTTTCAAAAATTTTATCAATTGAAGATAGAACGGCAATCGGTCGATATTTATCTGCAGTAGATACATTTATTTCTTTTGATATTGGTACTAATTTATGGACGTTTAAAATTTTGTTAAAATTATCACATAAAATTGGAGTAATTTCTTCGCGAAATTCCCTGACAAATTTTGGTGAAAAATTGTCGTAGCCTAGACTTTTATTAATATCCATACTAAATAACACAGTAATTATGTCACTGCAATTAATGTTTTCAATGGTGAAGCGGTTCGGTGAATGGGAAAGCGTCCGCAGCAAATTACAATTGTCTCCAGGATAGATCTCAATTCCTCTCTTGAGGTTCCTTATGGCTGTTAGAAAATAGTTATTTAAACAATCAGCTTTAGCTTGATCACTTGCCACTCTCTGCCCTTGAGCGTCATTTACGTGAATATCATTATTTTTTTTACGACCGAGAGTTGTATTGATTAATTTCCAAGATTTTTTGGGTCATTTTCAATTTTTGATAAACTATCAGAGTAATAATGTTCTCTGCACATCTTCGTAGCAATTTTTATCGCCTTGCTTATTCGCTTCAAATAATCTTCTAAATCCTGTTTGCTTTTACACTTCCTTCTTTTCCTTAATATTTTCTCTTTTAATAGAATTAATTCTTGAAGATTTTTGTTAATCCACAGAGCAAGCTGAAACCTTAATCGTTTTTTACAATTACTCACTGTAGTTGAATCATTTAAGGCAGCTTTCATACATGAAACCAAAGTATTTGTCAATTCTGATGCATCCATCAAAGAATAATTCTCAGGTAAACTATTTCGCAGAATTCCTCTTGCTTTCATATAATCGCAATGTGTTTGCGTCATCTCTGAATATTCATTATTTATAAAATTACTTTTAAACTTGCAGCAAACAATATTAGGATCTGACAGATCGCATTCAACCGAGTCAACATAAATTTTATCCGCAAAGCTACTGAAAACATGATCAATACTTGTCTTATTTTGAGGCCTCGTTATCAAATTGTGCACACTATCACAATCATAATTTTGGAACATCGTAAGCAGATCAATATAACGAGTATTTTGAAAAAAAATCTACATTTGAATCACCAACTATAATAATTGGGTTACGAGCATGAACATTTAAAATAGCATCAAAAATATTTATAAAATCATCTACGTTGCATTTGTGGGAACGATAAAACGAAATAAGTTTCAAGGGTTTATGATCAACTTTAAATTTGCAAAAAGTAACAACTAGTTATTCGTCCAACAAATTTCTCACTTCTGCAAATAACTACTTCATAATGAATGTTTTTATTTATATATAACGAGGTACCACCATAACCATCTTCTCTTCAACAATGAACATTTGTAAAACCGGAAATTTCATAAATTTGTGTAATGTCATTATTAAACCATGTTTCTTGAATTGCAATTACATCTGGCAACTTCGGTAACCTAGCAATTAACTCTTTGAATTGATCGAATTTTCCAATAGACGAAACGCTTCTAATGTTAAAACTTATAATATTAAAAAAATTAGAATTCAGTATACAACTATAATTTATAAAATTTGAAAATTGTTTAAAATATTGATTTTTAATCATAAAAAGTTAAAAAAGATAAATATATTACAAAATTACATCAAATACATATCCTTTTTAGGGGGAAGCATAAGCAGCACCATCATCGCCATCCTCATCATCACTCGTATTCACACCATCTACTTCTCTGTTGTTAATCATAGATCTCCTTTTGTATTGTTTATTAATTGCTGCTTCCAATAACATTTGATCCACCTCGTCCTCATATCTGATTAGTTGTTGTTTTCCCAGATCACTCTTTTTGCAATAAACTCTTCCATTACGGGCATAAATATGTTGAAACCCAATTGACTTTAACGATTTTGCATAATAGAACAGGTTCAAAGTCTCCTTGCTATGGAAATCATGCACATACATCTCTTTCGTGTTCACATTTTCTTTTAATTTAGATTTGGATGACATCAATTGATCCTTAATATTTTAGAAGAAAATTTTACAACCACAGCTTTTTTACCATGTTCGGATTGTTTTTTCGTTTTAAGAAAATAAGCAGCCTCAAAAGCGTTTGGTTCAAAAACAACACCCACTTCTTTAGACAAATTTACAACAGCATCCATAGCATTGACTTTATCATCAACTTTTAAATTGCTTATTACACAGTCATTTTTTTACTATGGAATTATTTAATATTTTCATTGAATTTTTAAGTGTTTGTACTTCAGTTTTTAATTTTTTATTTTCTTTTTGTATTTCTGTTATTTTCTTCTTATTTTCTGCAACGTCTTAAAAAACTTCGTCAAACTTTGCTGACATAAATTGATGGATTCAGTCAGCTGATCTAACTTTTCTAGTTTCTCTAACTTTTTTAATTCTGTTTTTATTGTGTTAAGTTCCGTTCTGATTTCACCACCTCCTTCTTTACACAAGTGACAGATGAATAATTCTTTTTCATTCTTCATAAGTCTCTCAAATTCTCTTTTACTCAATTTTGTACATTGAGAGTGAAAGTTTTTCCCGCATTTATCACACTCAATAAAGTTATCGGATTCTTCTTTAATTTCATATTCGCAAATATGATACACTTTATTTGTTTACAAATTTACAATAATTATTATGCAGTTTTTAATATAAAATTTAAAAATTTATTCGCAGCTATTTTACCACAGAAAAAAGGTACGTTTTATCGCGAGGGTTGAGTTTGTGAGTCACTTTCTAAAATCACTCCATAATATTATGCATGCTCTTACTCTATACATATTATCTCAAACATATTCTTCCCAATGCTAGTAAGTATTATTGCACTAGGCGACCATTAATTTTGGGGTGGTTCCTTTTTCTCAATTATTATTAAAAATCATACATTGAGTACAATTCCAAATAAACGAGTGGAGTTTTACTGGGTAAAGTACAGGCCGATACAATACATCAATATGTGCATTCTATACAGTTTGCATATGAAATCAAATCTAGTTGCTCTACATTTCAATCAACCAACTCTATTTGATTTCATTGCTTTGTACAATAACCCGCTCAGTCAAACAAACACACTGAGTCATTTGTTAAACGCGCTTGACCTATCCCAAATATCCACTTGATATTCTTTGCCTTATTCATTTCCGTCGCTAGCTAATATACGTGTGTGTATATGTATGTTAATCTGTTCCAATGCCCCCGTCGTCATGGGCACTGTGCCGCTTTAATACGGAAATGTACTACATATACGACACTCCTCCTATAAGGATCAAAATATATATAGTTTATGGGGTCTCCGGAATTAATTTCGATGAGTTACAAATGGATTGACAAACTGATATATACCCTCTGCACATTGGTTGGAGGGTATAACAAGTAAGAGTGTTAAAGTCTTTGATACCCCTCACGTTCGTCTTAAACTCAATATTACTATCAATGTTGGGTACTGCTGTAAAATTGTTGCCGATACTGAGACTTTAAATTCAAATACCAATTAAATATAGAGTTAATTGCTTTCTTGTTGGCCAGTTTCTATTATAATTTTTTGTTTTAGAAAACAATGATCGTGTTTTCTATAGAAAGAATTAATTACCATTTGAACACTAATTAAATTAATTATTTAACGCAGCATGATGTTTTTTTTAACTTAGAAGTCATATGATAATTCAAATGATTCTTGCTTAAAAATATTCATTTATTATTATTAAAAAAAATTTTAAATATTTTTTATCTGAATTAGCAAGTAATATGTTAATTTAAGGATACATTAATATAAAAAAAACAAAAATACAAAACTAATATAGACAAGAAAAAACTAAAGTCGCTCTACACAGACAAAAAATATACCCGATAAAAGCTTATATACCAAATTTCATCTAAATATTTATTTGTATAATGGCGACCTTTAGTTTGCGTATCAGGTTTAGTATCAGTGGTGCCATTTGAGTTTTTGAGTTGCAAAAATCATTACTTTTGAACCAAAGATAATCAAGCACATTAAAAAGCATATGATAGATAATTGTCCAACCTATGAAATAAGTGTTTGGACAAGGTTCGTCAAAGTTGAAATGTCGTCGTTCGTAAGTTATTGTGTTCTATAACGCAAAATAGAAAGAATTGAGGTAAGAATGACTTTTAGACAAACTTTTCGAGATCTGTCGATCTGTGTAACCAGTTTTCTCTTATCATTTATAGTTTTCGAAATATGAGACATCGACTTTGTGCTATACAACATTTTAGTGACAAGCTTCGTAACCATTGTGTTCTACATGTAAAAACAACATGCATATAGAACAAAAACGGAGGAAAAATACTAAATAAAATAAAATTTTTTTATTTTGTTCTATATGCAATCTAAATAAAGTTTGTATTAATTTGGAGTTCTTTGCATTTTATTTTTTGTTTCATTTATTTTTTTTTTTTGTGATTTTCTAAATGAAATGAAACAAAAAGGAAAAGAAAACAAAAATAACAATATGTAAAAGCCGTTAGTTTAATGTGGAACTATGATATCAATGAATTGTAATTGTTACTTGTTGTATTGTTAAATATGTTAGTTGCAGTTAACCTTCAGTTATAAACTGTTATTTTTTATATTACTTATTGTAATTTGCTCGATTTTGCCGAAAGTGACTGCTGTGTTAAAATATTAAATTTCTCGCGGAATAAAAGAAAAACTATAAAAAATAACTTAATTATACTTTCCTGATGGGTAAGGCAAATAAATAAATGCACATTGTATAAGAATATCTAAAAGAAAATTTTTATTCATATACATACATAACTATAGCTGACTTTGGCTCTGACGATTTAATTAATGATCCGGATGTCGTCATCTCAACTAGTTCAGAGCACTTCTCAAAGCAGTATATGCGTAAAACGCGTAGGCAACGTGGCGAACAGTATGTTTCAACAAAAGGAGTACTACAACAAAAAAAAGAAATGAAACCTGCATGTACATCTGAATGTTGTTTTTCGTGTAGTGAACTATTTTCTGAAAGTGACCGACATTCAATTTTTAAAGAATTCTGGTCGCTCACAGACACTCAAAAGAATAATTTTTATAGCAAATTCGTGTCAGTCCAAAACGTCAAAAGGAGAGTTGCGAGACATTCTATAAAAGAACAGAAAAGCTTTAGGTACTACTTTAAACACTGCAAAGAAAATGTTGACACGTGTGTGTCAAACATTTTTTTTAAATACTTTGAGTATGTATATCCAAAAATAGAATATTTTATCACTTCAAGCAACTTTGCGATCCATCCACAGGTGTTGTTAAAGAATTACGAAAGGGCAAGCATGTTAAGCATGGAACATATAAAAAGTTTCCCAGTCGTTGATTCGCATTACTGTAAAGCCAGTACACCACGTCAATATTTTGAGGAAGGATTATCGATTAGTAAATTGTTCCGTTTTTTCAACAAAAGTTTCCTGAACATTGCACATCATTATCGACTTTTACAAATATTTTTAAAAAAGAATTCAATCTCGGATTTTTTGTGCCAAAAAAAGATCAGTGCGATCATTGTGTATTATTTCAAAAGCACAAATAATCCAATACTTTTGAAGAAAACATAAAAAAAAATTATGAAGAACATTGCCGTGAAAAAATGAATTGCAAAGTCGAGCGTGAAAAAGACAGAGCCATTAAGTCCGAAGACACATTAGTAATTTGTTTTGACTTACAAAGTGTTTTTACATTACCAAAGGGGCTTTCGTCTATTTATTATTATATGAGAAAGCTTTCCGTTTTCAATATGACGGCAACAGTGTGTTCGCAAAACAAAAAAGAATCAAATATACCTTACTGCTCTATTTGGAACGAGGTACACAGCGGTCGTTCAGGGAATGACATAGCCAGTGCTGTCGGAAAAATTTTTAGTTAAGGATTTTAAGAATGTTCAGCATTTCATCTTGTGGAGCGATTCCTGTGTGCCTCAAAATAAAAAATCAAATTTTCTCAACTGCTCTTATGCAATTCATGGACCGCCACAAAATCATTCAAACAATAACCCAAAAATTTTCTGAACCTGGTCATTCACAAATTCAAGAAGTAGATGCCGTGCGTAGTGCCATTGACCGACATTTAAAATTAAGAGAAATTCACGGCCCTTTAGATTTAGTTGAATTATTAACAACTTGTAAATCACCAAAAGTTAAGCTTATTGTGCTACAAATGACAACTGAAGACTTTCATGTGTATTCAGAAAAATCAAAAAAACTTGATTTTCAAAATGTCTCTTTTGCACGTATTAAATCGTTGCAATATGAAAAAAATAAGCTATTCACAATTTCCTATAAAACATGATTATGGCAAAAAGAATTTACAAAAATTAATATTAAAAATAAAAGGTCGAAAAGGGGTTTTTACAACTCCAAACAATTTATTTGAAGAATTCAGCTCCTAAAAAGATATCATCGGAGAAAATTAATGATGTGAAAAGTTTATATAACTTTTTATCGCTAGATGCAGTGGCATACTACAATAATTTGTTTAATACAATTTAAAATATTGTCTTTAATTTTTTTTTTCAACAACCTTGCTTAAAATAAATAAATAAATTTGATTGGTTTTTTCTTTACTTTATAGTGAAATTACCTTGTTTTAAGAAATTAACCATATAATATTAAATTATAATACTAAGTTTAAAAATAAGTTAATATTAAATGAAATAAAGTTTATGTTGTGTTTTTGTTGATTTTCATTTCTCATAATACTTTTTTACATTTTGTTCTATATGCTACAAAACAAGAAGACCTTCATAAATAATTGCATGTAGAACAAGGCATTTTTTTTTTTTGAAAGCTTCTTACTCTTAGAAGCGTTTCCAAAAATGTAATTTTTTTTTACAGAAAAACCCACAAACTCTAGAACTTTCATTGGTAAGAAGGTCGCGGCAATTTTTTCGGTTCAGTTTTTTGTAATTAACAACTAAACTTTAACACCGATTTACAAAAAACACATTTTTTTCATATAGAACACAATAACTTACAAACGACGATGTGTTAACGGCATGAAAAAATAATTTTTATGTTAACTAAAAAATATATATATTTTATGTTTCTTTTTCAAGGTTTTTGTGTTTTAAAATTTTTATCCATAAATAAAAAGAAAAAAAAATAAAGTTTTTCGAATAGATTTTTTCAAACTGCTTCAAAATCATTATTACAATTCATGACAGAAGGCGTATCTATTAGCCTAATCATTTCTGAACTACAATTATTGGATTCTTACTTTTTTCGTGATTTGAACGTGCTAGAGCATCTATGTTTTTTTTTAATTAGTTGAGGGACTACTTCGGAAAGTTCTTCAATTGGCAAAGACTGATATTCAATTATATCTTTGTCAACAATATTTTATAGACTGTCGGGGTCAATTTCTTCGGCCAAAAGTAATGTAGTTTTCGAAGCATTTTCTCCATATTTTGTGGAATTAACCTTTTCTTTGCAGGTTAACACATTATTATTATTATTATTTCTTTATTAATTTCCTGTACAACAAGACATGTCTTATAATTAAAGTACAGGATTTTCATCGTTCAAAAATTCGCCACAAAATTAAAATACAATAAAAAAAAATAATTATAACTTATTTAAAATAAAGTAAAATAAATACAAGAAATTATTAAAATTCATGAATTTAAAAAAAATGAAAATTAAATATATTTAAACAAAGTAACTAAACAAAAATTTCTTAAAATGTATCGCGTTGCTAACTAATTGTTGGTTGTGTGGAATTGCATTCCAAAGACGTGTGGCGTTTATGAAAAATTGCCATTCTGACACAAGGCATCGACGCATAGAAATAATAAGTTTTTTGCCCCTTCTGGATCTAGCAAACTGTATTTGATCATAAAGATATAGGGGTTTCTCAGTGTAAATAATTTTGTGCAAAAACATTAAAACCCTTATATTAATAAGGTTATCGAATGAGACTCCATAAAGACTTTTTGAGAAAGTCGAAACGCTATCACGTTTCTTCAGTCCATAAACATATCTAACAATATTGTTGTACAAAATATTTAGCTTTTTCTTGCTGGCGTAGTCGCAGTTGCCAAAAAGTTCACAGCCATAAAGTAGACCAGGAATTAAGTATGCCTTTGCAAGAAGATGTCTTACTCTTAACGGCGTAAAATACTGAGTTACCCAAAGCGATCTTAGCTTTATATACGTTTGAACCACAAGTGTATCTACGTGGCTTGTCCAAGTCAAGTTGTTATTGAAAACTATTCCAAGATTTTTTACCTTTTTTACAATCTCGATTTTCTGATGGTTTATTAGTATATCATGTTCAAGAACAGGCTGAAAAGTTTTTTTATGAATAATCAAACATTTTGATTTATGTGGGTTGAGACAAAGTCCATTTGCAGTGGCCCAAAAATGTATTTTATTAAGGTCATAGTTTAGCTTTTCAACATTTTCTTCTTTGGAGCTTACTGGACTACTCAGATACAGCTGAACGTCGTCCGCATACATGTGTATTTTGCAGTGAGATAGTTGTTGTGGCAAATCATTGGCATAGATGGAAAAAAGAAGTGGACCCAGAATCGATCCTTGAGGTACGCCTCTCGTGAGTGTTACAGGTCTTGAGGTCGAATTATTAACGTATACAGATTGAGTCCGATTTGTGAGGTGTGAATGTAAAAGCTGCGTAGAAGTGGATGAAAAGTTAAAAAAGTGTTTTAGTTTCATACATAGTGTTTGATGGTTTACTGTATCGAACGCCTTTGAATGGTCGAGAAGTACCAAAAAGTTTATGTTACCACAATCAAGTTCACGTCTTATGTTCTCGGTTACATTAACCAAAGCTGTAGTACTATAGTGTAAAAGGCAGGATCGCCATATAGTGTAGGTGGGACGCCAGCTAGGATCACCAAATATTATAAAAATCGCTGGACCGTTATATAATGTATGCCTTGTAGCAATCTACGTACATAGTGGCATTTAAATTTAATATAGTGTATGTATGGGGGCAGCATCGCCATATAGTGTATGAGGGGGCAGGGTCGCCATATAGTGTTAGCTTGGCAGGATCGCCATATAGTGTAAGAGGGTGTACAAAAGGATACTAAGATTGGGTGAGAACCGGACCAATCTCAGGAGGAATTTTGTCAAGTGCTTTCCTCAAAGCAGTTCCCGCGTGCACGCTAGATGCACTTTTTTATACAGCACGTAGGCAGATTATGCCAATGTTTGAACCCTTTGGCAGAATATGCCAGTAAAAAAAAGAAAATCTCTGTTTAGTTTTAATTATAACCCTTTCAAATCAGAATTATAATTGATTTATTTATTTTAAAATGCTGGTCTTTTATATCATTATAATTTAATATTTTTACTTAATTTAAATAATAGTCTTCTCTTTTCTTTACATTCGCATATTACAAATTCATTGATTTTTGAACGTTGGGCTCAATAGCCAATCAGAAAACGTTCAATAATCAATTTAAATTTTTCCCCTCAAAATTTGAGTGACATTCCTATTTGTCATGGGTTATTGACACAATTTGAATTTTCACAAATTTGTCATTCTGCATTCCAGTGATATTTAATTACACAATAATTTATTGTTTTGTAATTCAACCCTTTAACCAAGGTTAGTGTACTTTGTGGTATGTGTTGAATGAAAAGAAAAGATATGCAAAAAAAAATAAATAAATGTAAACAAATAATTACAAATAAATATGTGCATGTGCATATAGTAAACAAAAATAAACAAAAAAAATATAAACAAATAAAGATGAATAAATGAAATAAATAAAGATAAATGAAGATGTGTGTAACATCATCACACCCCTACCCTTAAGATGAAATTTATGGGTTTCAGAAAATTCATGAATTTCATTACTTAAAATAAAAATGTTATTTTTGTTTCTCTTAAACTTAGTGGTTATTCTAATTTTGTTTTTGTGATATAATATTATAAAAAAAATGTAATAAGTAATTTCTATATCTATTTATTAACAATATAAATAAGTAAGTTTACTATGTGCTCTTATATGTAGTAATTAACAATCTATACAATTTTACATTTTCATTTACGTTTATATAATTTTAAAGTATTATTATGATGTAATTTTATGTTTCCTTTTACATCTAAGATTGAATTTTCATTTTATATCTATTAAATTTCTCCTTTACATTTCATATTAATTACATCAATCGAAACATGTATAACTTCATGTGGTCAATGACATGGCAATTTTCATCTTTTATTTTAAAAATAATTATTTTCTTTTCGAAATTACGATAAATTTTTAGTCATCTATTCTACGTCGCGTGGTGTGTCCTTTTGATTCTTTAAAATTTTCGAGGATTTTCCCTCATTATTTTCTCATATTCTATCTTATCTTTCGGGGTTCGTTACATAACATATATATACTCATATACTCTTCGTCACTTTTCCATTATAGTGCGAATTCATTATTTCATTTATATTTTCTAGATCATAGCTATCATTATATCTTTCATTGCGACCTTTGTCTACAATGTTTATCAAATCATTTATTTCCTATATATATTAGATGTCAGTTTCTTCACGTCGAAATCTGGATTTCGCAGAATTATCACTGTATCTTATTATATCAGGCACGTAGTTTCTCCATTATCGAATCTAGTTTCGATGGATTATCACCACGTCATAAACGCGCAAATTTATTGATTCATTTTATACCCCTATTATATATTCTTTATATAATTTCCTTTCAATTATTTCCTGATGTACACACACCGATCTTGGAGTGAACATTTCCAATAGGCGCTGCCATCTCTATCGTCTGTCCTAGTTCGTCAGTCATCACCAGCGTTTTTATTATCTCTTTTATTATGTTTATCTTCTTTTAAAATTTCCTGTTTTATTTCCATTGTCTTTATTTTCTTTTATAAAAAGTCTTTCCTTTATTTTCACCATTGTCATTGCCAAAAAAAAAAATGTTGTTAACAATATTTCATATACATAAATTTTCTTAATTGGTTTAACATATTATATTCAATTTTCATTTAATTCTATTATGATTTTGATATTAATTCCATAATAATGTTTTGTATTGTTCATTTTTTAAAATATTTGCATTTTATTTTCTACAGTTTTCTCTTTGTCTAATTGCGCTATTACTTTAATATAACAATTTTGTTGTGATAACTTTACATTATTATTTTAGTTAAAAAAAAAATTTTTTGTTGTTGTATTTTTTTTTAATTGATTTAATTTTTTTTTTTTTTTTTTTAGTTTTGCAATTTCCTATGTCTCCAATTTTCCGATTTCTCAATCATTAACTTAGTTTCTATATCCCTCGTCGTGGGATTTCTAACGTCTTCGATGGTTGGAGCTCTTTTCATCCCTATAAACTTCCACCATCCTATTAACCATTTTAACTTCTCTTCTTCTGTTAGATTATCGTCATCATATAACAATTTTTGCTGCTCTTTCCGTTCATCCATTTCTATGCTGATTCTAACTCTGTTCTTTGTAGGCATCTATATAGTGGTGTAGGTGTTAGAAGGGGCAGGATCGCCATATAGTGTAAAAGGCAGGATCGCCATATAGTGTAGGTGGGACGCCAGCTAGGATCACCAAATATTATAAAAATCGCTGGACCGTTATATAATGTATGCCTTGTAGCAATCTACGTACATAGTGGCATTTAAATTTAATATAGTGTATGTATGGGGGCAGGATCGCCATATAGTGTATGAGGGGGCAGGGTCGCCATATAGTGTTAGCTTGGCAGGATCGCCATATAGTGTAAGAGGGTGTACAAAAGGATACTAAGATTGGGTGAGAACCGGACCAATCTCAGGAGGAATTTTGTCAAGTGCTTTCCTCAAAGCAGTTCCCGCGTGCACGCTAGATGCACTTTTTTATACAGCACGTAGGCAGATTATGCCAATGTTTGAACCCTTTGGCAGAATATGCCAGTAAAAAAAAGAAAATCTCTGTTTAGTTTTAATTATAACCCTTTCAAATCAGAATTATAATTGATTTATTTATTTTAAAATGCTGGTCTTTTATATCATTATAATTTAATATTTTTACTTAATTTAAATAATAGTCTTCTCTTTTCTTTACATTCGCATATTACAAATTCATTGATTTTTGAACGTTGGGCTCAATAGCCAATCAGAAAACGTTCAATAATCAATTTAAATTTTTCCCCTCAAAATTTGAGTGACATTCCTATTTGTCATGGGTTATTGACACAATTTGAATTTTCACAAATTTGTCATTCTGCATTCCAGTGATATTTAATTACACAATAATTTATTGTTTTGTAATTCAACCCTTTAACCAAGGTTAGTGTACTTTGTGGTATGTGTTGAATGAAAAGAAAAGATATGCAAAAAAAAATAAATAAATGTAAACAAATAATTACAAATAAATATGTGCATGTGCATATAGTAAACAAAAATAAACAAAAAAAATATAAACAAATAAAGATGAATAAATGAAATAAATAAAGATAAATGAAGATGTGTGTAACATCATCACAGTACAACTGTGGTTAGAACGAAATCCGGACTGCTTGTCAGACATTAGTTGATTTTCGTTTATATAATTGCTCATTTGTAGATGTAGTAGTTTTTCCATTACTTTTGATAGAAAGCTTAATATAGCTATTGGGCGATACTCCGTTTTCGATTTTGGAATAGGTATTATTTTTGCATATTTCCATTTAGTAGGGAAAGAACTTGATGTAATAATGGTGTTAAATAGGTGTGTTATATAAGGCAATATTAATGGCAAAATGATCTTGATAAACTTGGGATGTAAGTTATCGAAACCCACGGCGTTTGATTTTATTAATGAAAAACTGGATAATACATCAAACTGACTAACACAAGAAAACTCAAATGCAGTTTGTTCAAAAGAAGAGCTATTATTCATAATATTGTTGTTCGAATCTGTACTGTTCACTATTGTCGTCGGAAGATAAGTGAAAATGCTATTAAGTTCGTTTGCATCAATTGGGCAGGTTTCATTTTTATTATTTTTGCCAATACCAATATCTCGAATGGTTTTCCATGTATCCTTGGAGTCAATGGCGGATGAAAATCGTTCGGAATAGTAATTAGTTTTAGCCATTCTTATTTTATAATTAGCCTCACTTCTAGCAGTGCGAAAATCGAGTTTCAATTCATTCGTTTTGAAACGTTTCCACCGGGAATAAGCAAAATCTCTGCGTTGTATTGATTGCTGGACATCAGTTGAAAACCATGGTTTACTCTTTGTGGTAACTGTTTTCTTTTTTAACGTAACTGTATCATCAAAAAGGCTTAAGATATTACGTTCTAAAAACTCCAACTGATCATCAACAGAAGTCATTTGGTATATTTGGTTCCAATTGAATAAGTTGAAATTTTCATACAACAAACTATAGTTAAGATTCTTGTAATCACGATAGGAGAAAAAAATTTGATCTTCTTGGTGAAGCTGGAAATCATAGGTAGAAAAACCAGATCATGTTTAGAAAAACTGGAAGCTGAGATTTGATCATACAGCAGGACCTTCGACGGATTAGCGACAAATATTAGATCAATCAATGTACTGCTGGACGTTGTAAAGTGTGTTGGTGTTGTAATATTCGTTGGTGTAAGTCCTAATGACTGCATACTATCTTTAAACGACGATTCTTTTAGTAGATTCGAATTGAAATCTCCCAAAATTGCTATATCATTGTAAGGCATGGTTAAGATTTCCATTTTGTTCATAAAATCGGCAAAAGGTACATCACGTTTGGGTCGGTAAGCACAACCAATCAGCATTTTTCTTCCAGATGATGAGATTTCAACAAAAATATACTCAATTCTGTCATTTTCTTCCGCCTTGCAACGAAAACTACATGTTATAGTATTTTTGACGTATATTGCCACACCACCTCCTCCTCTTCCACTTCTATTAAACCGAAATACTTTATAACCATCTAAGCAAATGAGGCTATCCGGAATAGATTCATCGAGCCATGTTTCAGAAACACACACTACATCAATATTTGATTTTTCGAAAACGAATCTGAACTCGTCAATTTTGCACATTAAACTTTGTGCGTTTATGTGGCAGATTTGTACTCCTTTCTTTTGTTTCGCCAAGATTTTTACCATATTAAACGTCACATCTTTAGAATTTCCACTTATGTTACCAACAATGTTCATTAAAATAAAATTCAAATAATGAAGTAAAAGCAACGCGATATAAAATGAAACTAGTCCAAAAATAAAAGTATGATATTTTAAAAAAGTTGTTGTGTACAGATTTAAATAAGATAAAAATATAAGTTTGTTTAAATATGTTTATAATTACAAAATAAAAAGAATGATAACAGTGTAAAAATAGCAAGTTAAGAAGAAACACTGTTTGAGAATATTTAATCATCATGCTGTGAATTAGATCCTTCATCCAGGCGAAATAAATGATTTAGGGCATCTAAGCTTTCAATACAAATCGGCTCATCCGTATGCATTCGTTTGATGTAAACAAGTCCCCGAAATGAATAGGCTGAGTGCAGTAATTTTCGTTTCTTAAGGTTAACTGCTTCGCAAAGAATTTTAAAGTTGCCGTTTGTTAGGTTTTCGTTAATGTAAAAATATTGACTTTTTTCATAAGCTTCAAAACACAAAATATTTAACGTTAGATTTCTATTTTCTTTCTTATATGCATTTAACGCCTTAAGGACAAAGTTTTTGTCATATGGTGTCATTAGTTTAGCGATCATAACGCCATCAAGAGAATTTTCATTGTTTTTATTATTTTTATTTTGTAAACGGTGTATATATTGTAGTTGGGGTGTGGGAATCTTAATTGTTTTGCAAATTGTATTAAATATACGATATAAATCTTCTTCAACAGTGAAAGGAACACAGTTTATACGTAGGTCACACGCAACGGCAGAATTAGAATATTTTAGTGACTGAGTTTTTAATTTTCTGATTTCGTTTTTTAGTTCTACATTTTCACCCGTAACTGTTTCTAGTTTATCAACTCGCGCAGTAACATCATTTATATTTTCCTTCAATTCGAAAAATCTCTTATCGATCTCATTTAAGAGTCGATTTTCTACCTCTTGAACAGAAGACTTAATCTTATCCATGATACGAGTTTCACCTTCTCTTAAAAGGGCGCGCAACTGAGAGATTTCCGCATTAATATTTTGAGTTTGTTTTGACAATTTTTTATCTAACAATTGCCCAATGCGATTGTATAAGTCAGAATCGTTTAATATGGGCAAATCTTGATTACTTAAATCAGCATCGACTGCAGTTCTCTTGGCAGATTGGCGGGTTTCTTTCATGTTTATAAAAGAGTTAAATTTTGTTGAGTGATTATGTTTTGTAAAGGTATTTATTTGTGTACACTTAAAACTTTGTTTTTGTTTGTTAAAGCAAAGATTTTATTAGCTTTTGTTTTGTTATTTATATTTTACTTAGTATGTGCTCACAGAGATTTTAATTGTTGTTGTTATTCTTGTTATTTGACAATTTTATTTTTGCTTTGTTTTCTCAGTTCACATATATTTTGTGTATTGATTTTGTAATTAAAATATAAGTTAAGCTACTGTTTAATTTTTCACAAGAATTTTATTGAACAGACTGTGTATCTCAAAGAGTTTTTTATGATAAATATTGGCCGATAATGTTTTATATAAAATACAGTTTTTAGACTTTTTGTGGAGCTTTAAATTTTTGCGACCGTTTCACTTAACTGTTATGGTCGAGATCATTCCCAATCTTTTTATGACTTGATTGTCAATGATTCGACCTACTCTCTCATCATTCCACGAAGCGATTCCATCGTTTAAGTTCCCGTATCCGCACCTAGGGTAGTCTGCTTTTACTCCAACTTCTTTGAAAAACACATCCTGTATTCGGTTCTTCTTGATCTTTTGCTTATCCATATCTAATATATTTGCATCAAAGTGTTCCTCCTTTTGTGGTAGGGTATACGACAATTTTTGGCAAAAACTCCATACTCCTTATCCTGAAGTAGTCCTGCAGTTTTGTGGCTGTCGAAAAGTGCTTGTATCCAGGTCGCATTAAAGATGTCCGCAGATTTTCATATTTGTCTTTGAAAAGTTCTAGGACCATAAGCAAGGCCCAAGCTTCTTTGGAACCATACTATTGAAGGTGTGCATTTGAGCACGTGGGAATGCCCCCTTTAATCCTTTTAAGTTGCAGTGGGCTTGCATCAGCAACAAATTTTTTCATCTGTGTCCTTACTTTGCCATTGTCCTATGTATATTTAATATACAGCGCTTCCGATAAATTGTCCTTGGTCAAATCATTGGTGGCATTGTCAAGTTTCCTCTTCCTTGCAAAATTTTAACACCCCTCCATCATTTTTTGTGGCCTTCCTCTTGCACTTTTGGTTGATGGGGTGGGTTAATCTTCCGCCAATGTATCCAGAAAGGTATCCTCATTAACCCTCGACATACTTTCCATTTCGCCTTAATATTTGCACACGTCAGGAGAAGATTATTTGTTATACTTTCGCTTCTCTGCAGATTATCGTAGAAGCTATTAAGTTCTTATAAAGCAGCCTCCACGAAATCCCTTGAGATGGTTGAGTTCCTAAACAGATCAAACAATTTTGAGTTGTTCAACGTCATATTTCTGCAGCGTCAAAAATAATTTTCCACACTACTTATATAGTACTTATCGCGCCAACTTTCCCTCATAGACTAATCCAGGGATTATGACTGTTTTTCAGTACATACTCTGATCTATTACCTGATAGGTATCGTTAAGATTAAGGGTGTATGAAAGGGTTATGCTCCCATGTCTAAAAATTTACCTATTACCTATATACACATAAGATTTAGGTCGAATTACGCAATGTTGATATTATGCGTGTGTTCAAATAAAATGTGTGCCTACCTGTGGCGACCATAAAAATATTATTGTTCTGTGGTTGACTATATTTCTATTTTAAGTTCGTACCTTTTAATCTAAAAGAATAGTTTATTTGTGCATCCTGTGTTTGTGCCTCTAGCAGTCGGAGGAGCAGCTGAATTTTGTTGAATTAGGTAAGGGAATAATCAAAGAAATTATTTTGGAAATATGCCAGATATAAAAATTATATTTTTTTACTTTGCATCAAATTTGAAAAATATTGAAAAAATTGACAGTTGATAAATAGCGATTTACCTGGAGAAACTTGTTTACTATAATATACTGAAGAAATACATAAATATTCTACCTGAAACTGAAGGAACATCTATACTAGATAGAACATTTATGCTTTTAAAACTATATTTTTGTATCATGCTCTCTATTTTCTATTAAGTTAACCTTGTCAAATGCCTTTCTGGAATCAGTATGCACAGCATCAGTTTGTTTGGCATTTAGAAAATAACTATTAATTATAGTTGTAAAATGTAACAAATTGGCGGCGGTTGCACAGCCATTACGAAAGCCATATTATATATGTATTATTATACGATATCATTATGATAATTTTTCAAAAAATTTTGGAATTGTACTAAGCTTAGCGACTCCTCTGTGATCTTTTACATATGTATGTCTATCTTACTTCCAGCTTTGTATGATGTATGATTCTCTCCACAGCTTAGAAGAAACGAAAGTTTAGTTGAAGTATTAAACACTAATGTTAAAGGGGTGGATAAACTGTCAGCACAGAAAATTAATATTGAACTGGGAATTCAATCAGGTTATTGATTAAATAATATAAAATATAAAATCATAAAGAGGTAAAGTTTGTTTGTACATATGTAGTCTCCGAAACTACTTACCCGATTTCAATATTATTTCACCAGTGTCTGGAATGTACCTTAAGGATGGACATAAGCTATATTTTTTTATATTTATAATGGGGGTGGCACCCCCGTACAAAAGGGAGTTTATATCAAATATCTGGAGTAATATAAATTCATATATATATTGGTAATAGCGTGGTTAGTTATTTACGTAAGTTTCAAAAAAAAGGTGGGCAGTATCGGATAAATGGAGGTGGCACCTCTCACATAAATCTAATATAAAATATGTATACTTCAGAAAATTTGTGCCCAAAACTTGTTAATATCGTAGCAGCGTATGATATGTGTTTACTAGCTTATTCTTAAGTTTGTGGATTTTTAAAATTTGTTAATCTAATTGGCATGGTCCGAAGAAAGCATTTAAAATTAAATTAATTTTTTGAAAAACGTCGCATTCAATAGGGGTTTGTTTTAAAGCGGCATTCAATTTAAATTAAAATGTTATTTTATATACATACTTATATGTTAATCTAAATATTCAAAATCTAAAACATTCAATCTAAAACATTCAATATTATCTGATACTCCACTTAGATATTGAAGGGGAGGACTCGGATACTGACGACAGCGATCACCCAAAATTTCGCCGTAACCGAACTACTTTTAGTGTCGATCAACTAGAAGAACTCGAGAAGGAATTTGAGAAATCACACTATCCTTGTGTAAACACTCGTGAAAAATTAGCCTCACATACAGCGCTGAATGAAGCGAGAGTACAGGTAAATAAATAGATTTTTCAACACACGTACCAGTACTTATTATAACAGTTCAACATGCATGGTGATCATTACATATTTACTTACATCTACGTAAGAACATACACGTTTAGCTCGATAACCATCATATATGTCGCATTGACACATTTATAAACTAACCCATGATTTCTTCATATTGATCAATTAGGTTTGGTTTTCCAACAGACGAGCGAAATGGCGACGACATCAACGTGTCAATCTAGTGAGGAAAAGGAGTTCAGCATCACCACACAATTATTCGTCTCCAATCAATTTCTCCATAGATCTACTATACAGCAACAAACTATCGCTGATGCCGTCACATGCAACGTCAATCAACAATCCATCACAACCCAAAAATCGCGGTCGCCATCTGCCACTTACATACAATCCAATCAACCAATATTCAGAGAACGTTCATTTGCACGATATCGGCGACAAAATTCACAGAACGCCCACGCCACATTCCCAGCTGAGTCTCACTGTCATACATACCGACAGCGCACAAAGCAGTCCGTCTGCAGTGCAAAGAACCGACATCCATATAAAACCAGTACCAATACAGACGACGCAGGTACTTCTTCCATCACACACAGTATCAGTTCCATTATTAATGGGAGGTGAACATAGTGCATTTCATTCTATATACACTAACCCACCGGAATCAGCAAAAACGAAGTGGATAAGATGTTCACTAGATCTAAAGTATCCAACGGTTCCCGCAACATCATCAAATATAAAACTTGAATCAGTTACAACTAATGACACTGGTGGCAGCAACATTGACTGCGATAGTGAACGGTTTTGTAAAAATAATGATTGAGTACAGTCTTTAACATGTGAAAAATTTAAAAAGAAAAAAATAAATATTATTTTACGGATAGACATATGAAGGTATGATAAACCCGTATGTACATATTATATTTACGAACCTAGTGCAATTTAATTTAATGTTTAATATTTATTGATACAAAAATAAATTAACTACAGTTATATAAATAATTTTTGCTTTGTTTTGTTTCATTTCTCTTTATTCGCTTTCACATTCTCACAAATTATCTTTCTAAATGCGTTAATTTCTTATTTGAAGAAAAAGCAAAAAGTAAGTGAAGTTTATAATTGTTTTAAGGCAACGGGTTACTTCGTGCATCATTTATACATTTACATAATATAAATTTTATGTTTTCAGATAATTCACAATTAGGCTACTTCAATTCACAATAAGTTTATGTTAAAATGTAAATTGTGTTTTACACATAAAATACAATAAAGTGAATGAATTAATTATAAATTAGGAATTCAAATGTCATAATAACAATTCAATGTTTTGTATAATTAAAAATGTATGAAATTAAAATATGTTGTCAAAAATAAGTATTTTAGATAATTTGTTTAAATAAAAATTATTAATCTCATTAACTTTTTTTTGCTCAAACGAAAGCTTAGGTTTTTTCCTTTAAGAGCTTTTTGATCGCTTAATGGGATCAAAAAAATGTTTTGTAAATCAGAGAAACGGTTTTTCAATTTTCAGCATATGCATTAGTTTGAATTTTTTCCTATTAGTGTGTAAGTGTTTCTAAAGCCTTAAAAATAAAACGTATACTGAGAAACTAGACAAACTAACCTAACGGTATGTAACATACCTCTCTAAAATTTCATACTTTCGATACTGTAATGCCCGCAATATATTAACCTCAGGAAAAAATCACCTCTTCGTATAGAAATGATGGAAATTTTTTTTTTTTTTATTTATTTGTAATAATAATGAAATTAATATATAATAAAAGTAATAATAATAATAATAATAATAATAATAATAATAATAATAATAATAATAATAATAATAATAATAATAATA
>CAVMKG010000714.1:40000-47627 GCA_963682025.1 Cordilura impudica
TAATAATAATAATAATAATAATAATAATAATAATAATAATAATAATAATAATAATAATAATAATAATAATAATAATAATAATAATAATAATAATAATAATAATAATAATAATAATAATAATAATAATAATAATAATAATAATAATAATAATAATAATAATAATAATAATAATAATAATAATAATAATAATAATAATAATAATAATAATAATAATAATAATAATAATAATAATAATAATAATAATAATAATAATAATAATAATAATAATAATAATAATAATAATAATAATAATAATAATAATAATAATAATAATAATAATAATAATAATAATAATAATAATAATAATAATAATAATAATAATAATAATAATAATAATAATAATAATAATAATAATAATAATAATAATAATAATAATAATAATAATAATAATAATAATAATAATAATAATAATAATAATAATAATAATAATAATAATAATAATAATAATAATAATAATAATAATAATAATAATAATAATAATAATAATAATAATAATAATAATAATAATAATAATAATAATAATAATAATAATAATAATAATAATAATAATAATAATAATAATAATAATAATAATAATAATAATAATAATAAATAATAATAATAATAATAATAATAATAATAATAATAATAATAATAATAATAATAATAAATAATAATAATAATAATAATAATAATAATAATAATAATAATAATAATAATAATAATAATAATAATAATAATAATAATAATAATAATAATAATAATAATAATAATAATAATAAATAATAATAATAATAATAATAATAATAATAATAATAATAATAATAATAATAATAATAATATAATAATAATAATAATAATAATAATAATAATAATAATAATAATAATAATAATAATAATAATAATAATAATAATAATAATAATAATAATAATAATAATAATAATAATAATAATAATAATAATAATAATAATAATAATAATAATAATAATAATAATAATAATAATAATAATAATAATAATAATAATAATAATAATAATAATAATAATAATAATAATAATAATAATAATAATAATAATAATAATAATAATAATAATAATAATAATAATAATAATAATAATAATAATAATAATAATAATAATAATAATAATAATAATAATAATAATAATAATAATAATAATAATAATAATAATAATAATAATAATAATAATAATAATAATAATAATAATAATAATAATAATAATAATAATAATAATAATAATAATAATAATAATAATAATAATAATAATAATAATAATAATAATAATAATAATAATAATAATAATAATAATAATAATAATAATAATAATAATAATAATAATAATAATAATAATAATAATAATAATAATAATAATAATAATAATAATAATAATAATAATAATAATAATAATAATAATAATAATAATAATAATAATAATAATAATAATAATAATAATAATAATAATAATAATAATAATAATAATAATAATAATAATAATAATAATAATAATAATAATAATAATAATAATAATAATAATAATAATAATAATAATAATAATAATAATAATAATAATAATAATAATAATAATAATAATAATAATAATAATAATAATAATAATAATAATAATAATAATAATAATAATAATAATAATAATAATAATAATAATAATAATAATAATAATAATAATAATAATAATAATAATAATAATAATAATAATAATAATAATAATAATAATAATAATAATAATAATAATAATAATAATAATAATAATAATAATAATAATAATAATAATAATAATAATAATAATAATAATAATAATAATAATAATAATAATAATAATAATATAATAATAATAATAATAATAATAATAATAATAATAATAATAATAATAATAATAATAATAATAATAATAATAATAATAATAATAATAATAATAATAATAATAATAATAATAATAATAATAATAATAATAATAATAATAATAATAATAATAATAATAATAATAATAATAATAATAATAATAATAATAATAATAATAATAATAATAATAATAATAATAATAATAATAATAATAATAATAATAATAATAATAATAATAATAATAATAATAATAATAATAATAATAATAATAATAATAATAATAATAATAATAATAATAATAATAATAATAATAATAATAATAATAATAATAATAATAATAATAATAATAATAATAATAATAATAATAATAATAATAATAATAATAATAATAATAATAATAATAATAATAATAATAATAATAATAATAATAATAATAATAATAATAATAATAATAATAATAATAATAATAATAATAATAATAATAATAATAATAATAATAATAATAATAATAATAATAATAATAATAATAATAATAATAATAATAATAATAATAATAATAATAATAATAATAATAATAATAATAATAATAATAATAATAATAATAATAATAATAATAATAATAATAATAATAATAATAATAATAATAATAATAATAATAATAATAATAATAATAATAATAATAATAATAATAATAATAATAATAATAATAATAATAATAATAATAATAATAATAATAATAATAATAATAATAATAATAATAATAATAATAATAATAATAATAATAATAATAATAATAATAATAATAATAATAATAATAATAATAATAATAATAATAATAATAATAATAATAATAATAATAATAATAATAATAATAATAATAATAATAATAATAATAATAATAATAAATAATAATAATAATAATAATAATAATAATAATAATAATAATAATAATAATAATAATAATAATAATAATAATAATAATAATAATAATATAATAATAATAATAATAATAATAATAATAATAATAATAATAATAATAATAATAATAATAATAATAATAATAATAATAATAATAATAATAATAATAATAATAATAATAATAATAATAATAATAATAATAATAATAATAATAATAATAATAATAATAATAATAATAATAATAATAATAATAATAATAATAATAATAATAAATAATAATAATAATAATAATAATAATAATAATAATAATAATAATAATAATAATAATAATAATAATAATAATAATAATAATAATAATAATAATAATAATAATATAATAATAATAATAATAATAATAATAATAAAATAATAATAATAATAATAATAATAATAATAATAATAATAATAATAATAATAATAATAATAATAATAATAATAATAATAATAATAATAATAATAATAATAATAATAATAATAATAATAATAATAATAATAATAATAATAATAATAATAATAATAATAATAATAATAATAATAATAATAATAATAATAATAATAATAATAATAATAATAATAATAATAATAATAATAATAATAATAATAATAATAATAATAATAATAATAATAATAATAATAATAATAATAATAATAATAATAATAATAATAATAATAATAATAATAATAATAATAATAATAATAATAATAATAATAATAATAATAATAATAATAATAATAATAATAATAATAATAATAATAATAATAATAATAATAATAATAATAATAATAATAATAATAATAATAATAATAATAATAATAATAATAATAATAATAATAATAATAATAATAATAATAATAATAATAATAATAATAATAAATAATAATAATAATAATAATAATAATAATAATATAATAATAATAATAATAATAATAATAATAATAATAATAATAATAATATAATAATAATAATAATAATAATAATAATAATAATAATAATAATAATAATAATAATAATAATAATAATAATAATAATAATAATAATAATAATAATAATAATAATAATAATAATAATAATAATAATAATAATAATAATAATAATAATAATAATAATAATAATAATAATAATAATAATAATAATAATAATAATAATAATAATAATAATAATAATAATAATAATAATAATAATAATAATAATAATAATAATAATAATAATAATAATAATAATAATAATAATAATAATAATAATAATAATAATAATAATAATAATAATAATAATAATAATAATAATAATAATAATAATAATAATAATAATAATAATAATAATAATAATAATAATAAAATAATAATAATAATAATAATAATAATAATAATAATAATAATAATAATAATAATAATAATAATAATAATAATAATAATAATAATAATAATAATAATAATAATAATAATAATAATAATAATAATAATAATAATAATAATAATAATAATAATAATAATAATAATAATAATAATAATAATAATAATAATAATAATAATAATAATAATAATAATAATAATAATAATAATAATAATAATAATAATAATAATAATAATAATAATAATAATAATAATAATAATAATAATAATAATAATAATAATAATAATAATAATAATAATAATAATAATAATAATAATAATAATAATAATAATAATAAATAATAATAATAATAATATAATAATAATAATAATAATAATAATAATAATAATAATAATAATAATAATAATAATAATAATAATAATAATAATAATAATAATAATAATATAATAATAATAATAATAATAATAATAATAATAATAATAATAATAATAATAATAATAATAATAATAATAATAATAATAATAATAATAATAATAATAATAATAATAATAATAATAATAATAATAATAATAATAATAATAATAATAATAATAATAATAATAATAATAATAATAATAATAATAATAATAATAATAATAATAATAATAATAATAATAATAATAATAATAATAATAATAATAATAATAATAATAATAATAATAATAATAATAATAATAATAATAATAATAATAATAATAATAATAATAATAATAATAATAATAATAATAATAATAATAATAATAATAATAATAATAATAATAATAATAATAATAATAATAATAATAATAATAATAATAATAATAATAATAATATAATAATAATAATAATAATAATAATAATAATAATAATAATAATAATAATAATAATAATAATAATAATAATAATAATAATAATAATAATAATAATAATAATAATAATAATAATAATAATAATAATAATAATAATAATAATAATAATAATAATAATAATAATAATAATAATAATAATAATAATAATAATTAATAATAATAATAATAATATAATAATAATAAATAATAATAATAATAATAATAATAATAATAATAATAATAATAATAATAATAATAATAATAATAATAATAATAATAATAATAATAATAATAATAATAATAATAATAATAATAATAATAATAATAATAATAATAATAATAATAATAATAATAATAATATAATAATAATAATAATAATAATAATAATAATAATAATAATAATAATAATAATAATAATAATAATAATAATAATAATAATAATAATAATAATAATAATAATAATAATAATAATAATAATAATAATAATAATAATAATAATAATAATAATAATAATAATAATAATAATAATAATAATAATAATAATAATAATAATAATAATAATAATAATAATAATAATAATAATAATAATAATAATAATAATAATAATAATAATAATAATAATAATAATAATAATAATAATAATAATAATAATTATAAATAATAATAATAATAATAATAATAATAATAATAATAATAATAATAATAATAATAATAATAATAATAATAATAATAATAATAATAATAATAAAATAATAATAATAATAATAATAATAATAATAATAATAATAATAATAATAATAATAATAATAATAATAATAATAATAATAATAATAATAATAATAATAATAATAATAATAATAATAATAATAATAATAATAATAATAATAATAATAATAATAATAATAATAATAATAATAATAATAATAATAATAATAATAATAATAATAATAATAATAATAATAATAATAATATAATAATAATAATAATAATAATAATAATAATAATAATAATAATAATAATAATAATAATAATAATAATAATAATAATAATAATAATAATAATAATAATAATAATAATAATAATAATAATAATAATAATAATAATAATAATAATAATAATAATAATAATAATAATAATAATAATAATAATAATAATAATAATAAATAATAATAATAATAATAATAATAATAATATAATAATAATAATAATAATAATAATAATAATAATAATAATAATAATAATAATAATAATAATAATAATAATAATAATAATAATAATAATAATAATAATAATAATAAATAATAATAATAATAATAATAATAATAATAATAATAATAATAATAATAATAATAATAATAATAATAATAATAATAATAATAATAATAATAATAATAATAATAATAATAATAATAATAATAATAATAATAATAATAATAATAATAATAATAATAATAATAATAATAATAATAATAATAATAATAATAATAATAATAATAATAATAATAATAATAAATAATAATAATAATAATAATAATAATAATAATAATAATAATAATAATAATAATAATAATAATAATAATAATAATAATAATAATAATAATAATAATAATAATAATAATAATAATAATTAATAATAATAATAATAATAATAATAATAATAATAATAATAATAATAATAATAATAATAATAATAATAATAATAATAATAATAATAATAATAATAATAATAATAATAATAATAATAATAATAATAATAATAATAATAATAATAATAATAATAATAATAATAATAATAATAATAATAATAATAATAATAATAATAATAATAATAATAATAATAATAATAATAATAATAATAATAATAATAATAATAATAATAATAATAATAATAATAATAATAATAATAATAATAATAATAATAATAATAATAATAATAATAATAATAATAATAATAATAATAATAATAATAATAATAATAATAATAATAATAATAATAATAATAATAATAATAATAATAATAATAATAAATAATAATAATAATAATAATAATAATAATAATAATAATAATAATAATAATAATAATAATAATAATAATAATAATAATAATAATAATAATAATAATAATAATAATAATAATAATAATAATAATAATAATAATAATAATAATAATAATAATAATAATAATAATAATAATAATAATAATAATAATAATAATAATAATAATAATAATAATAATAATAATAATAATAATAATAATAATAATAATAATAATAAAATAATAATAATAATAATAATAATAATAATAATAATAATAATAATAATAATAATAATAATAATAATAATAATAATAATAATAATAATAATAAAATAATAATAATAATAATAATAATAATTATATAATAATAATAATAATAATAATAATAATAATAATAATAATAATAATAATAATAATAATAATTAATAATAATAATAATAATAATAATAATATATAATAATAATAATAATAATAATTATAATAATAATAATAATAATTAAATAATAATAATAATAATAATAAT
>CAVMKG010000715.1:0-32265 GCA_963682025.1 Cordilura impudica
CGAGTCCGCGGTCGCGCGCCACGCGCCGCTTCTGCGCGTTCGGCAACCACACCTGTGCTGCCGCGCAGCTGTTGCCAACTTATTTTAATTGTTAAAATATATTTTTCAGATCATTCCGATATTCTAGCTAAGCTGTATTCCCCGTGCGCGTAGCTTCCGCGCAACGAAATGATGCTATTGAAAAGAATATTCATTTTAAATGCATTTATTGTAGGACATATATTGAGAGCAGTATGCAAATGTTCACTAAAATAAATATTTAACAAAATTCATTAAATAAAAATTTAAGAATGAATTTGGGGAGTAAGTTCATTTTTTCTTTCGATAAAAAAAGGGGTATTTGTTCATTTCTATTGGGTACACTTTTTTAAGTTTGGGGAATTTGTTCACCGTGTAGTTATTTCCGTTTAAACCAAATTTCAGAGAAATCCGTTGAAAGGTACAAATTTGTATAGGGAAGAAATATACCACACAACAAAATATGAATTGTATAAGAAAATTTGGCGTAAAAGTAGGCCTGGTCGGTAAAAATCATATGGCGACCTTCCTGGAATATGTACTAAATTTCGGAGAAAGCCATTGAAAAATAAAAGTTTGTATAGCAATCAAATAAAGAGACAAATAAAAGGAAAAAATAAGTTTTATATACATAGAAGTGGGCGCAAAGTAGGCGTGGCCTGTAGTAAGCATATGGTGACCTTCCTTGTAGTATAGAGATCGTGTGACCAAATATTAGACATCCCTTGAAAAATAAAAATTTCTATAGTGAACAAATATACCAAAAAACAGAAAATTAATTTTGTATAAAAAGTGGGTGTAGAAGTAGGCGTCCCCGGCAAGAATCATATGGCGACCTCTCTGGAGTACCGAGATAGTGTGTAGCAAATTTCAGAGAAATCCGTTAAAAAAATTTGTGTAGTGAACAAATGTACCAAAAAAACAGAATATGAATTGTATACAAAATGTGGGCGTAACGGTAGGCGTAACCGGTATCAAAAATATGGCGACCTTCCCTGGAGCAGAGAGATCGTGTGTACCAAATTTCAGAGAAATCGGTTGAAAAATAAAAATTTGTATAGCGAACAAATATACCAAAAAACAGAAAACGAATTGTATACAAAAAGTGGGCGTAAAAGTAGGTGTGGCCGCAAGAATCACACGGTGACCTAGCCTGGGTTACAAAGATCGTGTGTACCAAATTTCAGAGAAATCGGTTGAAAAATAAAAATTTTTATAGCGAACAAATATACCAAAAAGCAGAAAGTGAATTGTATATAAAAAGTGGGCGTAAAAGTAGGCGTGGTCGAAAAAAGTATATGATGACCTTACCTGGAGTACAGGGATCGTGTGTACCGAATTTCAGAGAAATCTGTTAACAAATAAAAATTTTTATAATGAACAGATATGAATAAAACAGAAAATGAATTTTACATAAAAAGTGGGCGTAAAAGTAGGCGTGGCCGGTAAAAAGTATATGGCGACCTTTCCCGGGGTATACACATCGTGCGTACAAAATTTCAAGAAAATCCGTCGCAAAATAAATATTTGTATAGCGGTCAAACAAACAAACAAACAAACAAACAAACAAACAAACAAACAGAAAATGAATTTTATATATATAGATTATTATTATTATTATTATTATTATTATTATTATTATTATTATTATTATTATTATTATTATTATTATTATTATTATTATTATTATTATTATTATTATTATTATTATTATTATTATTATTATTATTATTATTATTATTATTATTATTATTATTATTATTATTATTATTATTATTATTATTATTATTATTATTATTATTATTATTATTATTATTATTATTATTATTATTATTATTATTATTATTATTATTATTATATTATTATTATTATTATTATTATTATTATTATTATTATTATTATTATTATTATTATTATTATTATTATTATTATTATTATTATTATTATTATTATTATTATTATTATTATTATTATTTATTATTATTATTATTATTATTATTATATTATTATTATTATTATTATTATTATTATTATTATTATTATTATTATTATTATTATTATTATTATTATTATTATTATTATTATTATTATTATTATTATTATTATTATTATTATTATTATTATTATTATTATTATTATTATTATTATTATTATTATTATTATTATTATTATTATTATTATTATTATTATTATTATTATTATTATTATTATTATTATTATTATTATTATTATTATTATTATTATTATTATTATTATTATTATTATTATTATTATTATTATTATTATTATTATTATTATTATTATTATTATTATTATTATTATTATTATTATTATTATTATTATTATTATTATTATTATTATTATTATTATTATTATTATTATTATTATTATTATTATTATTATTATTATTATTATTATTATTATTATTATTATTATTATTATTATTATTATTATTATTATTATTATTATTATTATTATTATTATTATTATATTATTATTATTATTATTATTATTATTATTATTATTATATTATTATTATTATTATTATTATTATTATTATTATTATTATTATTATTATTATTATTATTATTATTATTATTATTATATTATTATTATTATTATTATTATTATTATTATTATTATTATTATTATTATTATTATTATATTATTATTATTATTATTATTATTATTATTATTATTATTATTATTATTATTATTATTATTATTATTATTATTATTATTATTATTATTATTATTATTATTATTATTATTATTATTATTATTATTATTATTATTATTATTATTATTATTATTATTATTTTATTATTATTATTATTATTATTATATTATTATTATTATTATTATTATTATTATTATTATTATATTATTATTATTATTATTATATTATTATTATTATTATTATTATTATTATTATTATTATTATTATTATTATTATTATTATTATTATTATTATTATTATTATTATTATTATTATTATTATTAATTATTATTATTATTATTATTATTATTATTATTATTATTATTATTATTATTATTATTATTATTATTATTATTATTATTATTATTATTATTATTATTATTATTATTATTATTATTATTATTATTATTATTATTATTATTATTATTATTATTATATTATTATTATTATTATTATAATTATTATTATTATTATTATTATTATTATTATTATTATTATTATTATTATTATTATTATTATATTATTATTATTATTATTATTATATTATTATTATTATTATTATTTATTATTATTATTATTATTATTATTATTATTATTATTATTATTATTATTATTATTATTATTATTATTATTATTATTATTATTATATTATTATTATTATTATTATTATTATTATTATTATTATATTATTATTATTATTATTATTATTATTATTATTATTATATTATTATTATTATTATTATTATTATTATTATTATTATTATTATTATTATTATTATTATTATTATTATTATTATTATTATTATTATTATTATTATATTATTATTATTATTATTATTATTATTATTATTATTATTATTATTATTATTATTATTATTATTATTATTATTATTATTATTATTATATTATTATTATTATTATTATTATTATTATTATTATTATTATTATTATTATTATTATTATTTATTATTATTATTATTATTATTATTATTATTATTATTATTATTATTATTATTATTATTTTATTATTATTATTATTATTATTATTATTATTATTATTATTATTATTATTATTATTATTATTATTATTATTATTATTATTATTATTATTATTATTATTATTATTATATTATTATTATTATTATTATTATTATTATTATTATTATTATTATTATTATTATTATTATTATTATTATTATTATTATTATTATATTATTATTATTATTATTATTATTATTATTATTATTATTATTATTATTATTATTATTATTATTATTATTATTATTAATATTATTATTATATTATTATTATTATTATTATATTATTATTATTATTATTATTATTATTATTATTATTATTATTATTATTATTATTATTATTATTATTATTATTATTATTATTATTATTATTATTATTATTATTATTATTATTATTATTATTATTATTATTATTATTATTATTATTATTATTATTATTATTATTATTATTATTATTATTATTATTATTATTATTATTATTATTATTATTATTATTATTATTATTATTATTATATTATTATTATTATTATTATTATTATTATTATTATTATTATTATTATTATTATTATTATTATTATTATTATTATTATTATTATTATTATTATTATTATTATTATTATTATTATTATTATTATTATTATTAATATTATTATTATTATTATTATTATTATTATTATTATTATTATTATTATTATTATTATTATTATTATTATTATATTATTATTATTATTATTATTATTATTATATTATTATTATTATTATTATTATTATTATTATTATTATTATTATTATTATTATTATTATTATTATTATTATTATTATTATTATTATATTATTATTATTATTATTATTATTATTATTATTATTATTATTATTATTATTATTATTATTATTATTATTATTATTATTATTATTATTATTATTATTATTATTATTATTATTATTATTATTATTATTATTATTATTATTATATTATTATTATTATTATTATTATTATTATTATTATTATTATTATTATTATTATTATTATTATTATTATTATTATTATTATTATTATTATTATTATTATTATTATTATTATTATTATTATTATTATTATTATTATTATTATTATTATTATATTATTATTATTATTATTATTATTATTATTATTATTATTATTATTATTATTATTATTATTATTATTATTATTATTATTATTATTATTATTATTATTATTATTATTATTATTATTATTATTATTATTATTATTATTATTATTATTATTATTATTATTATTATTATTATTATTATTATTATTATTATTATTATTATTATTATTATTATTATTATTATTATTATTATTATTATTATTATTATTATTATTATTATTATTATTATATTATTATTATTATTATTATTATTATTATTATTATTATTATTATTATTATTATTATTATTATTATTATTATTATTATTATTATTATTATTATTATTATTATTATTATTATTATTATTATTATTATTATTATATTATTATTATTATTATTATTATTATTATTATTATTATTATTATTATTATTATTATTATTATTATTATTATTATTATTATTATATTATTATTATTATTATTATTATTATTATTATTATTATTATTATTATTATTATTATTATTATTATTATTATTATTATTATTATTATTATTATTATTATTATTATTATTATTATTATTATTATTATTATTATTATATTATTATTATTATTATTATTATTATTATTATTATTATTATTATTATTATTATTATTATTATTATTATTATATTATTATTATTATTATTATTATTATTATTATTATTATTATTATTATTATTATTATTATTATTATTATTATTATTATTATTATTATTATTATTATTATTATTAATTATTATTATTATTATTATTATTATTATTATTATTATTATATTATTATTATTATTATTATTATTATTATTATTATTATTATTATTATTATTATTATTATTATTATTATTATTATTATTATTATTATTATTATTATTATTATTATTATTATTATTATTATTATTATTATTATTATTATTATTATTATTATTATTATTATTATTATTATTATTATTATTATTATTATTATTATTATTATTATTATTATTATTATTATTATTATTATTATTATTATTATTATTATTATTATTATTATTATTATTATTATTATTATTATTATTATTATTATTATTATTATTATTATTATTATTATTATTATTATTATTATTATTATTATTATTATTATTATTATTATTATTATTATTATTATTATTATTATTATTATTATTATTATTATTATTATTATTATTATTATTATTATTATTATTATTATTATTATTATTATTATTATTATTATTATTATTATTATTATTATTATTATTATTATTATTATTATTATTATTATTATTATTATTATTATTATTATTATTATTATTATTATTATTTTATTATTATTATTATTATTATTATTATTATTATTATTATTATTATTATTATTATTATTATTATTATTATTATTATTATTATTATTATTATTATTATTATTATTATTATTATTATTATTATTATTATTATTATTATTATTATTATTATTATTATTATTATTATTATTATTATTATTATTATTATTATTATTATTATTATTATTATTATTATTATTATTATTATTATTATTATTATTATTATTATTATTATTATTATTATTATTATTATTATTATTATTATTATTATTATTATTATTATTATTATTATTATTATTATTATTATTATTATTATTATTATTATTATTATTATTATTATTATTATTATTATTATTATTATTATTATTATTATTATTATTATTATTATTATTATTATTATTATTATTATTATTATTATTATTATTATTATTATTATTATTATTATTATTATTATTATTATTATTATTATTATTATTATTATTATTATTATTATTATTATTATTATTATTATTATTATTATTATTATTATTATTATTATTATTATTATTATTATTATTATTATTATTATTATTATTATTATTATTATTATTATTATTATTATTATTATTATTATTATTATTATTATTATTATTATTATTATTATTATTATTATTATTATTATTATTATTATTATTATTATTATTATTATTATTATTATTATTATTATTATTATTATTATTATTATTATTATTATTATTATTATTATTATTATTATTATTATTATTATTATTATTATTATTATTATTATTATTATTATTATTATTATTATTATTATTATTATTATTATTATTATTATTATTATTATTATTATTATTATTATTATTATTATTATTATTATTATTATTATTATTATTATTATTATTATTATTATTATTATTATTATTATTATTATTATTATTATTATTATTATTATTATTATTATTATTATTATTATTATTATTATTATTATTATTATTATTATTATTATTATTATTATTATTATTATTATTATTATTATTATTACTAGCTGTTTTTACCCGGTCTTGCCCGGGATAAAAAGGCCTTCGACTTGAAAAATGGTTCACTCTGCTTACTAGGCGCTGAGTACTTAGTTCCCAATTAACAAATTCCCCAATAAAATGAACTTTCTCAAGAAAAATTTGTATGGGCAGTAAATTCATTTTTTGTTTCAATTAAAAATTTTTAGATTTTTTAATTTTAAGTTTTTTATAAGATGCTGCAGCAAAAATGCTTCAAAAATAAGCTGCGAAACCGCTTTAAGCTTTTTTTTTCGTTTATTTATAAACATCAAATATAATGGATTGCTTCGCAAATTAAAGGAATCAGAACTTTTAAAACTTCATTCAAATTCAAGTTTCAGAAATGAAAGACTAATGCGACGTATAATATTGTGTCGCAATGTTTCTTTAAGCAACTGCTTATAGTATATGTGTGGCCTATTTTGATCATCAGGTAATTATTTCACATACGTAGATAAAATTTATCATACGTCATTTCACTAAGCTGTGTTTCGCGAGCGAGTCGCGTCCGCTTCCGCGCGTTTGGCAGCCACACCCGTGCTAAATGTACTTTTCAGATCATTGCGATATTTTAGCTGAGCGGTGTCCCGCGAGCGCGTCGCGTCCGCATCCGTCGCGTCCGCGTCCGCGTCCGTGCGCTTCGCGCCGCTTCCTTGCAGCTACTACTCGTGCTGCCGCTTAGTTCTCGTTTACTTATTTTAATCCCTATTTTAGCCTATTTTTTAATCGCCGAAACATATTTTTCAGATCATTGCGATATTTTAGCTGAGCTGTGTTCCGCGAGCGCGTCGCGTCCGCATCCGTCGCGTCCGCGTCCGCGTCCGCGCGCCTCGCGCCGCTTCCTCGAAGATACTACCCGTGCTGCCGCTTAGTTCTCGTTAACTTGTTTTAATTCCTAAAACATATTTTTTAGAGCATTGCGATATTTTAGCTGAGCTGTGTTCCGAGAGCGCTTCGCGTCCGCATCCGTCGCGTCCGAGTCCGCGGTCGCGCGCCACGCGCCGCTTCTGCGCGTTCGGCAACCACACCTGTGCTGCCGCGCAGCTGTTGCCAACTTATTTTAATTGTTAAAATATATTTTTCAGATCATTCCGATATTCTAGCTAAGCTGTATTCCCCGTGCGCGTAGCTTCCGCGCAACGAAATGATGCTATTGAAAAGAATATTCATTTTAAATGCATTTATTGTAGGACATATATTGAGAGCAGTATGCAAATGTTCACTAAAATAAATATTTAACAAAATTCATTAAATAAAAATTTAAGAATGAATTTGGGGAGTAAGTTCATTTTTTCTTTCGATAAAAAAAGGGGTATTTGTTCATTTCTATTGGGTACACTTTTTTAAGTTTGGGGAATTTGTTCACCGTGTAGTTATTTCCGTTTAAACCAAATTTCAGAGAAATCCGTTGAAAGGTACAAATTTGTATAGGGAAGAAATATACCACACAACAAAATATGAATTGTATAAGAAAATTTGGCGTAAAAGTAGGCCTGGTCGGTAAAAATCATATGGCGACCTTCCTGGAATATGTACTAAATTTCGGAGAAAGCCATTGAAAAATAAAAGTTTGTATAGCAATCAAATAAAGAGACAAATAAAAGGAAAAAATAAGTTTTATATACATAGAAGTGGGCGCAAAGTAGGCGTGGCCTGTAGTAAGCATATGGTGACCTTCCTTGTAGTATAGAGATCGTGTGACCAAATATTAGACATCCCTTGAAAAATAAAAATTTCTATAGTGAACAAATATACCAAAAAACAGAAAATTAATTTTGTATAAAAAGTGGGTGTAGAAGTAGGCGTCCCCGGCAAGAATCATATGGCGACCTCTCTGGAGTACCGAGATAGTGTGTAGCAAATTTCAGAGAAATCCGTTAAAAAAATTTGTGTAGTGAACAAATGTACCAAAAAAACAGAATATGAATTGTATACAAAATGTGGGCGTAACGGTAGGCGTAACCGGTATCAAAAATATGGCGACCTTCCCTGGAGCAGAGAGATCGTGTGTACCAAATTTCAGAGAAATCGGTTGAAAAATAAAAATTTGTATAGCGAACAAATATACCAAAAAACAGAAAACGAATTGTATACAAAAAGTGGGCGTAAAAGTAGGTGTGGCCGCAAGAATCACACGGTGACCTAGCCTGGGTTACAAAGATCGTGTGTACCAAATTTCAGAGAAATCGGTTGAAAAATAAAAATTTTTATAGCGAACAAATATACCAAAAAGCAGAAAGTGAATTGTATATAAAAAGTGGGCGTAAAAGTAGGCGTGGTCGAAAAAAGTATATGATGACCTTACCTGGAGTACAGGGATCGTGTGTACCGAATTTCAGAGAAATCTGTTAACAAATAAAAATTTTTATAATGAACAGATATGAATAAAACAGAAAATGAATTTTACATAAAAAGTGGGCGTAAAAGTAGGCGTGGCCGGTAAAAAGTATATGGCGACCTTTCCCGGGGTATACACATCGTGCGTACAAAATTTCCGTCGCAAAATAAATATTTGTATAGCGGTCAAACAAACAAACAAACAAACAAACAAACAGAAAATGAATTTTATATATATAGATTATTATTATTATTATTATTATTATTATTATTATTATTATTATTATTATTATTATTATTATTATTATTATTATTATTATTATTATTATTATTATTATTATTATTATTATTATTATTATTATTATTATTATTATTATTATTATTATTATTATTATTATTATTATTATTATTATTATTATTATTATTATTATTATTATTATTATTATTATTATTATTATTATTATTATTATTATTATTATTATTATTATTATTATTATTATTATTATTATTATTATTATTATTATTATTATTATTATTATTATTATTATTATTATTATTATTATTATTATTATTATTATTATTATTATTATTATTATTATTATTATTATTATTATTATTATTATTATTATTATTATTATTATTATTATTATTATTATTATTATTATTATTATTATTATTATTATTATTATTATTATTATTATTATTATTATTATTATTATTATTATTATTATTATTATTATTATTGTAAAAAAGGCTGTTTTGGGGACTGTTGAGACTGCGTAGTCTGTTGATGATGTGGACTGTAAATTTGATGGATATTAATTCCAAGCCTTTCTCAAAATGGTTTATAATTGTTCAGCATGAACAATTATAAATGAGTTCGTAAAGTTAGAAAATGGGAAAAAGAAAAATAAAAGATTGAGTTAAATTCTGTGTGATAATAGTTTTTTATTGTGGTCGTGCTTACCAGCTCAATGTTCAATTGTAAGTGCCCCCTTTTCTGTTCGGCACTTGCCAGCTAGGTTCGTGCTTTACTTACAATGTATGTACATAATGCAAATATTCTATGTTTTGTTTTAGTACAAATGGTAATTCACCATAATAATTCATATTCTTTTACAATTTAAATTCAACAATTCACAATAATAAATTTTAAATATAATGAAGTAGCGAATATTCATATTTAGATTCATTTATAATTCAATAAAAAAAATGCATATATAATTTTTAGGAAAATTATTAAAATATATATAAATTTTGTTGTGTCTAAAATTATGATTTTAGACATGGCGCCACCCTTGCACTTGTGCAATTTAAGAGGTTGCTTGAGCACAAAGAACTTGCGCAAGGGATCGTATGGCTTCGTGGATGATATGCTGGTTTGGAACTACCTGCTCCGGTTTGTTGTTAATTGTTGGTTGCTGTTGATTTTTTGTTTGTTGTTGTTTGTTTAACTTTTTTCTTAAATCCGGATTCCGTACACTGCTTGGATGTAGAAGAGTGTGGTGGTAGCTGTCACATTTATGGCAGGTATCGTTGGACTGGCACGCCCTTAGGTCATGACTTTTGGCTAAGCAGTTTTCACAATAGTTGTATCTGCGAACAACATTATACCTCTCTCTTACGGTCATTTTAAGGAATCTGTGGCAAAATCGGATGGAATGAAACTGTTTGCATACCATGCATTGGTGAAGATCTGGATCACGGCGATGACTGCGACGATTGGTGGTTCCGTTGCTGGTTGTTTGGCTTCTGCTTCGTCGTGCGTTTCTAGAGTTATAAAAAAGAAAAAAAAAACAAATTGAGAAATAAATTTTGTTAGTGATTTTGTTGAGTAGTGAGTTATAGGGATTTTATTTTGATATAGGAAATAAGTAAACTTGGGCTTTAATTTTGAGTTGAGTCATTTTCATTCAGAAGCGGTAAAATGCAAAGTTTAACTATTGGTCGAGTGATGATCCCAGTAGAAATTCGTACGTCGGCAACTCGTACATGCTTGTCAAGGCCGACATGAGTTGCAACTACCCTACCTAATCGCCATTCATTAGGGGGTAATAAGTCATCCATTACGACTACTAAGTCACCCAATTTGATATTTGGTATTTCCGTTTTCCATTTATATCTCTTTTGTAGTGTTTTTAAATAATCTTCCTTCCACCTTATCGTGAATTGATGATGGAGCGCCTTTAGTTTCTCCCATCTATTAACAATTGATATTTTCTCCGAACTTGTATCTGGGAATGCAGTTATGGGTGCACCTCTTAGAAAATGACCAGGAGTTAAAGCTGTCATATCTGAAGGGTCTTCTGACATTGCCGAGATGGGACGTGAGTTTAAGACCCCTTCAATCCGAGCGAGAACAGTTGAAAATTCTTCAAAATTGAACTTGTGAGATCCAGCTAACCGTTTAAAATGAAATTTGAAACTTTTGACGGCAGCTTCCCATAGACCCCCCATGTGAGGTGCATGAGGTGGGATAAAACTCCATTCAAACCCTTGAGTTATATAAGTTTGAGCAATATCTGCGGAAGCAGTTTTTATAAATGCAGCAAATTCTCGATTGAGTTCTCTGCTGGCACCTAGAAAGTTACGCCCATTATCTGAGACGATCCTGTGAGGGAGCCCTCGCCTCCCAACGAATCGTGTAAATGCAGCGCGAAAGGTCTTAGTAGACAAATCAGAGCATACTTCTAGGTGAACTGCCTTAGTACTGAAGCAGACAAATACGCTTACATATCCTTTAAGGTAAGGAGCGTTTCGTAATAAAGACGTTTTGAGTTCGAATGGTCCAGCGAAATCTATCCCTGTGGTTTGAAATGGAACAGAAAGATTGCACCTATCTGGAGGTAATGGGCTCATGATTTGTGAGCATTGTTTTTGTTTGAAAATTATGCAAGTCTTACAGTGACGAATTATTTTCTTTATGCGAGGTTTAAGGCGTGAGATGTAGAACTCAGTTTGAACCATTCTGCACATTTGACTGCATTCAGCATGTACTAACAATGAGTGCAATTCAGACAAATACAGTAGGCAGAGCCGAGAGCTGCCAGGTAATATCATAGGGTAACGCTCATTATAGGGGAGAGAGGAATGAGACAACCGACCATTTACTCGCATCACTTGATCCGAATCAATAAATGGATTTAATGGTTTTAATGAGCTCTTGTCTGGTATTGGTTGAGAGTTTGAAATTAACCGATATTCTACATCATAAAACGATTTCTGAGCAAGTATGATGAGTCTCTTTTTGACAAACATGACCTCTGTATGAGTAAGGTCTCGTGATGAGTGCCTTGAGTGATTTCTATGCTTGGATAAGCAATTATTAACGAACCGAAAAACATAGCATATTACACGCAAAGCCTTGTGGTAGGAGGAAAATTGGTCTAGGATATTTATTGTTTCAGTTGAGACGTGTAATGTCTGTACTGTTTTAACCTTGTATTGAGTATTTGTGGGACTTAATGGGTTTTTATTTGGCCAATCTGCTGAAGGCCTAGTGAGCCATAATGGGCCATGCCACCACAATGAGTTAATTGCTAGATCTTGTGGTTTACAACCGCGGGTTCCCAAATCAGCTGGGTTATCTTGAGTGGGAACATGACGCCATGTTACATTGGGTAAGAGTTTATGAATTTGTGATATACGATTAGCCACATATGTTTCCCAAGTTGAAGGCGGCTTAGCCAACCATGCCAATACAATTGAGGAATCTGTCCACATAATGACTTCAGATTGATTCCAATTAAGAGAAGTAATAACGTGATTCACTAAATTAGCAAGTAACACGGCTCCATTGAGTTCTAGTCGAGGTAAGCAAACTGTTTGTAAGGGAGCAACTTTGCTTTTAGCTACGAGTAAGCTTGAAACCGCATTGAATTCGGAGTTTTGACATCTAATGTAGACTGCCGCACAGTACGCGGCTTTTGAAGCATCAGAAAACCCGTGAATTTGAATGATGTCTGTAGGTTGATATTGGAGCCATCTTGGTATAACGATGTCTTCCACATGAGAAAGATCGGAGAGAAGATTTTCCCATTTATCAAGGGCGTCAGAGCTCACATTTTGGTCCCAATCGGTACCCTCTAACCAAAGTTGCTGCATAAGCATCTTTGCTCTGATAATTACTGGTGTTATCCAACCAGCCGGGTCAAACAGTTTTGCTACAGCGGACAATAATGTACGTTTTGTAACCTTTGTCGATTCAATAAATGGAGTAAAAGAGTAACTAAAAGAATCGGTCAGAGCATTCCATTTGATTCCTAAAGTTTTAGTTGCACTGGATTCATGTAATCGCAGCATATCTGAATCGTAAAGATCTTCCGGTGGAAAATGAGAAAGCAATTGTTTAGTATTGGCTGTCAGCTTCTTTAGGGGAAATCCCGCTGATTTAAGAGCCGAAATGAGTTCGAATTGTGCTTTTAGCGCGTCATCAACTGTGTGACCACCTGATAACACGTCGTCAACGTAAGTTTCCTTTCGCAGAATTAAGCTTGCTTTGGGATATTGTGCTTCACAGTCACTTGCAAGCTGTAGTAGTGTTCGGATCGCTAAAAATGGAGCACAGTTAACTCCAAAAGTAACTGTATTCAACTGGTAGTCTGTAAAAGGCCCATTTACCTCATTTTGGAAAATAATTCGTTGATACGGTCTGTCCCTGGGGTGAACTAAAATTTGACGATACATTTTCTGTATATCGCCATTGAAAACATATCGATATTTTCGCCAGTTGAGTATGACACTCATAAGGTCCTGCTGAAGTGTAGGTCCTGAGTAAAGGACATCGTTTAAGGAAACTCCACCTTTTGTCTTTCGGGATGCGTTGAAGACCACTCTAACTTTGGTTGTTTTGTGTTCGGGACGTATTACAGCGTGGTGGGGCAAATAAAAGGAGAAGTACCTGTTGTTAGAGACAATTTCACGGAATGATGTTTTTTCCATGTGGTTGAGAGTTAGGTACTCTTCGAGAACGGAATGGTATTGCGTTTGAAGCTCAGGATTTTTTGAAAGTGTTTGTTTCATCCGAGCGTATTGGCTGAGCGCCAAATTTCGCGACGAGCTAAGGAATATTGTATCAGGGAATTCCTTTTTAAAGGGAAGTCTGACAACGTATCTGCCGTCGGATTGCCGAATTGTGGTTCGCTTATAAAAATCTTCACAATATTGATCTTCATCTGAGATATGCGGAAGCGAGGGGAATTCTTCTTGTTCCCAAAACTTTCTGAGGAGGTCGTTTAAAGCTAAGGTTTCCGAAGGGACCACAGAGGTAGTGAAGGAATGTGTGGCCTGGCTCTTTACTGGACCGCTCAGAACCCAGCCAAATATCGTGTTGTATGCGGAGGCCAGACCGCAAATATTTTTCTTGATGCCGTCGATATTAATAAACCGTTCTGAATCGTTCCCAAGAATAAGATCTATTTGTGAGGATTGATTGAAGTTGGGATCTGCTAATTCAAGTTGCGAGAGTTCAGAACAATGTGGAATTTCAAAGGACACTGACGGAATGTGTTTTGTAACCTTTGGCAAAATTATTGCACTAATTGAAAATTTGGTGTTTGATCTTTTAGCGAAGAGAACAAGGTCACACTCCTTTGTTGCGGATTGAACTTGACCTCCAATTCCAACTACTTTAACATGCGACCTTCGAGCTGGGATTTGTAGTCTTTTTTGAATTTTTTCTGATAAAAATGTTCGTTGAGAACCTGGGTCTATTAATGCCCTAACAGTGTACAATTCACCCATATATTCTATTTGCATTAAAGCAGTACGCAATAAAATGGTTTCACTACCGCTTGAGCAATTTGCGTGAAATTGTTTTGAAGTGGAGGGTACCTCATCGCTAGAAATTATTCGTGAGCCCTTGTGTAAAAAATGTGAGTTATTTAAAGGAATGTTATGGGATTTATCTTTATTAGAAGTCGCTTCATTATTCGGTTTATGTTCAGAATTTTGGTCCGCATATTGGGACTTGGGTTTCATGTGCAACATAGTGTGATGCGGTTTTCTGCAGTGAAGGCAGGTGTGCTTGCTCGTGCAGTTGGCCTTTAAATGTGAGGCTGCCAGACAATTGTTGCAGAATTTATTTTTGAAAACATAATCTACTCTTTGCTTCACAGAAAATTCTCTGAATTTAGGGCAAATCCTTAAAGAGTGAATTTTTGCATTGCATAGTTTGCAAGAAGAGTCTAAGTTTTCCTGAGATACGTATGTTTGTATTTTGGGTTGTGTTATGGGTGATAGTGAGTAGCACTCTTTAGAAGACCTTATACTATTGATTCTTTCTACGACTTCAAATCTATTGATGAGAAATTCGTCCATTTGGGACCATTTTGGGAGTTCACGATGGGATGTGAGTGATTGTTCCCAGAGTGAAAGTGTAACTTCTGGGAGTTTAGTTGAGATGAGCCGAATCAGGATAGGGTCCCAACTCTCCACTTCTACGCCGAGCGTTCTGAGAGCTGCCAGGGAATCATTTACGGACGATTGAATTCTCCTGATTGATTCGCTTTCCTCAATATTTGCCGCTGGTATATTAAACAGAATTTTAATCTGATTATCTACAAGAACACGTTTGTTCTCGTAGCGAGTTTTCAGCGCATTCCATGCCAACTCGAAATTTTCGTGCGAGAGAGTGTATCTTTTAACTATGTCTCCGGCTTCACCTTTCGTTTTATTACGAAGATGGTATAATTTTGTGACAGGGGAGAGTTTCGAATGGTTTATATACACTGCCGTGAACATATCGCGAAATGATGGCCATTGTTCATAACTACCTGAAAAAATCTCAGTATCGCACGGAGGGAGTTTTATGCAGTTACTGGACTCGCTAGGGACAAAACTGGGATTTGGGCCTGGATTGCGAAGTGTTGATTGTACTACTGGAATTCGAGATGTATCCAATTGGGTTACTTTTAACAAATCGTTTAGTTGGGCATGGCATTGGTAATATGCTTCTGAGCAAGCATTATATTCCTCTTTGGCCTTTGTCTTGAATTCAGGTTCGATTTGTGCTACCATTACTTTACGATAAGAATCTTTTAAGTTTGCCCATTCTAAACCTAACTCTCCTAATTTCACCTCTAGAATTGATTCAGTTTGCTCTTCCGAAGTGTTGTTGTTGAATGTGTCACAGCTCTCAAGCAATAGACCACAATCAAACAAAAACTGTTCTTTATACAGAGGGTTAAAGGCTGTGGCCGATGCTTCGTTTATTGAAGTCATATTGGAAATGTGAGTTTAGTAGATTGGGGGTATAATTAAAGTTGTTGGTTTAAAGAATTTTATTAATTCTGAAAATTTGGGGCTATTTTAGTATAGGTGGGTATTTAATGAGCTGAAATTTAACTAAATTGGTGTTTAGTTAAATTTAATGAGTTGAAATTTAAATATATGGGTTATTATTTAAATTTAATGAGCTGAAATTCAAATAATTTAAATTTATTGAGCTGAAATTGAACTAAATGGGTGTTTAGTTAAATTTAATGAGAAGGAATTTAAATAAATGGGTTATTATTTAAATTTAATGAGTTGAAATTCAACTAAAGGGGTGATTAGTTGAATTTAATTTGCAGAAATTTAAATTATTTAAATTTAGTGTGCTAAAATTTAAATAAATGGGTTATTATTTAAATTTAATGAGCTTAAATTTAACTAAATGGGTGATTAGTTAAAGTAATGAGCAGGAATTTAAATTATTTAAATTTAGTAAGCTGAAATTTAAATAAATGCGTTATTATTTAAATTTAATGAGCTAAAATTTAACTAAATGGGTGATTAGTTAAAGTAATGAGCAGGAATTTAAATTATTTAAATTTAGTAAACTGAAATTTAAATAAATGCGTTATTATTTAAATTTAATAAGCTACAATTTAACTAAATGGGTGATTAGTTAAATGTAATGAGCCGAAATTTAACTAAATGGGTGATTAGTTAAATTTAATGAGCAGAAATTTTAATAATTTAAACCTAGTGAGCCGAAATTTAAATAAATGTGTTATTATTTTAAATTTCAATTTCAGAATTCATTCATAAAATTTTCCATGATAACAGAGTTAAATTTCCACACTGTTATATATATATATATGCGCCTTTTTATACAATTTTCTATATTACTCAAAATAGTTATCTTATTTCAGATTTTATCATTTCTGATTGAAAGATTCGACGACATAATTGTATTGAATAAATTTACTATTTGACCAGATTAAACAGATATTATTGCATGCTGTATATTTTTCTATTAAATAAAACCACGTTTGTTGGGTAATAGAAGGCACTTGTTTAATTTTATTAATGCCTTTCTTATTTAATCGCCTTATGGTAACAAGAATTGGAGAGGTCTATTCAGATTGGTTGACAGTTAAATGAGCAATTGAATGTATATATATGTATATGAATATATAAGTGACCAAAGGAAATAACTTAATGACAATAAAGATTGTTTTTAAAAGGTGCATAATTTATGACCATAGTGTATTTTTTTTTGTAAATTTCTTTTCGAAATCAAATAGATGAAGTATTTGTTAAGCTATTGCGAAGTTTAACAATCTAAATTTTCATTTGAATTGCAGTAAATGTAAACAATTTTTGGTTGACTAAATTTATTTTTTTTGGAATAAAATTTGTAATATATAAATTTTAATCTATAAAAAATTTTTGCTGAATAAGTTCACGAGTTTCAATTTTGGAAGGATTGCAAATTCCTTGAGACAAATTAACGTTAACAAGGTTTATAACTGTAACCGGAAGGAACTAAACTTGTGGATAGTTTTTATTTCCTTTAGAGACTAGTTTAATGACAATAAAATTTGTGACTTGATATGAGAATTATAAAGACGAAAATTTGATGGTTTATAACTGAAAACCAAAAGGAAAGTACAACTTGTTGATTGTTTTTATTTCCTTTAGAGACTAGATTAACTAGAATAAATTGTTGGTTTGGTATGCCAATTAAACTTTAATTGCCACCGGCGTCGTTTAGGATATAACGAAAAAGTCACTCAACTTTCCTTATATACATATATGGGATGTTAAGATGCACGCCGACTACGGTGGTTTGTGTAATAATTATCGTAATTAACAAAGACCCGAATTATTTTAAGAACATAATAAATTATATTTAAATTTTCAGTGGTATTAAAGAACTTATTTTTCGATGTTGTAAATAAAGTTTTAAATTGCAAATAAGAATGCTAGTTTTACAATTTAGATCACCATTTATCTACTAACTCTTAAATCTCATAGATTTTTCTTTAAGTGTATTGGTAGCTTCGTGTATTTATCAGATTATCAAGTGTATTTCAATAATAATATAATATTTATACAGAATATAATTTTTTATGTCATACATTCTAAGACTGTAGAATAATTTGAGCAGCTAATTTAATTTAACTATAGGTATATATTCAACAAACATTATCTCAACCTCCGTTGAATTTTTGAAACTAATAATTAAGTCTTTCCAGTTAAATTTTAATTCAATTATCCGCCTGTTTTCTCTGCTAGAAAGTGATTAACGAATGATCAAGATTTGAAGTATTGAAATGTTTGTTTTAACTTAATTGAGCTTTAGTAGTGATTGAGATTTAGTAATATTTTTAAATAATTCTCGATTCGAACACTCGATTTATCATAATTTTGAAATTATATTCCTTGATTTGATGAGCACTTTTTCCATAAACACGATTCACAATTTTGTGTTAAAAATTTGTGATAAATAAATTAAATTTATATAAAATACCTTTGATATCGAAAATATTAATGACCATTTGAATAAACGTAATTGTGTCGATTTATATTTGAGAAATTTGTTATCTGGCTTGTTTTTTATTTTTAAATATATGCAATTTACCTTAGATATATAATATAATTATTCCTTATGATTTGTTTTGCCCTTGCCTGTATTTTGTTATGCATAATGTGTTCAAACACGTTGCAACCGATAATATGAATTATTAGCGTTTGTTTTTTTTTTATTAGTTTATCTTTCTCTTTTTGTTTGACCGAACACGTTGTTTTTTTCCCATTTTGTTTGATCGAACACGTTGTTTCTCTCTTTTTTTTTTTTTTTTTTAAATTTGAATAGATAAAAGAGTACGCAAATTTACACGAACCAGAAATTATTTGTTCTATTTTTGTTGTTTCTCTTAAGAACACCGGCGACAAACACTTTTATATATAACTACATATGTTATATGTACAAACGAATTTTGCAAACTGAGTAAAAAACTAACGGTACCGAAACATGTACATAAGGTTATGAAATTTTGCGAATTTTTAAAGAAAGGTTTCTTTTATTTGTAATTTTTAACGGGGTTTTTTTTTTTTTTTTATGTGTTAACTGTACAAATTTTACAACAAACCACTTTTTCCAATGAATATGTTAATTTTTCAGCTTAGTTTTTTGATATTGCTTTAAAAAACTTTCTCGTTATATGTATGTATATCAAATAGTTTGCTTAAAATTTTTCGATTATTTCACGGTATTATTTGACACTAACTCGATTTTTCTTAAAATTTTTTTCATTAGGTTGTAAATTTCGTTCTTTTCTAATATTGTTTCGCGGATTTTCTACGGCTTTTTCCCGATTTTATCATAGGTTATTTTTATTAATTTATTAATACTATAATTATTACTTATTATTATAATTATTAAAGCACTTTTCTTAGTTTTTTTTTACGATTTAAATAGGGTATTATTTTAACAAGTTTACAACTTTTACCGCACTTTTATCTCCTGTTTTGGGTTTGGTTTTGTTTTTTCTTTGCTAACTAATGATGTGTATGTGAAAGTGTGTGCAATAGTTAAGAAAAATTGAACTTTACCTCATATTTATTTTGTGGTGAATACCGATTCAGTGGTGTCTACTCGTTCAATTCTTTGATCGGAGGACCATGTAAAAAAGGCTGTTTTGGGGACTGTTGAGACTGCGTAGTCTGTTGATGATGTGGACTGTAAATTTGATGGATATTAATTCCAAGCCTTTCTCAAAATGGTTTATAATTGTTCAGCATGAACAATTATAAATGAGTTCGTAAAGTTAGAAAATGGGAAAAAGAAAAATAAAAGATTGAGTTAAATTCTGTGTGATAATAGTTTTTTATTGTGGTCGTGCTTACCAGCTCAATGTTCAATTGTAAGTGCCCCCTTTTCTGTTCGGCACTTGCCAGCTAGGTTCGTGCTTTACTTACAATGTATGTACATAATGCAAATATTCTATGTTTTGTTTTAGTACAAATGGTAATTCACCATAATAATTCATATTCTTTTACAATTTAAATTCAACAATTCACAATAATAAATTTTAAATATAATGAAGTAGCGAATATTCATATTTAGATTCATTTATAATTCAATAAAAAAAATGCATATATAATTTTTAGGAAAATTATTAAAATATATATAAATTTTGTTGTGTCTAAAATTATGATTTTAGACAATTATTATTATTATTATTATTATTATTATTATTATTATTATTATTATTATTATTATTATTATTATTATTATTATTATTATTATTATTATTATTATTATTATTATTATTATTATTATTATTATTATTATTATTATTATTATTATTATTATTATTATTATTATTATTATTATTATTATTATTATTATTATTATTATTATTATTATTATTATTATTATTATTATTATTATTATTATTATTATTATTATTATTATTATTATTATTATTATTATTATTATTATTATTATTATTATTATTATTATTATTATTATTATTATTATTATTATTATTATTATTATTATTATTATTATTATTATTATTATTATTATTATTATTATTATTATTATTATTATTATTATTATTATTATTATTATTATTATTATTATTATTATTATTATTATTATTATTATTATTATTATTATTATTATTATTATTATTATTATTATTATTATTATTATTATTATTATTATTATTATTATTATTATTATTATTATTATTATTATTATTATTATTATTATTATTATTATTATTATTATTATTATTATTATTATTATTATTATTATTATTATTATTATTATTATTATTATTATTATTATTATTATTATTATTATTATTATTATTATTATTATTATTATTATTATTATTATTATTATTATTATTATTATTATTATTATTATTATTATTATTATTATTATTATTATTATTATTATTATTATTATTATTATTATTATTATTATTATTATTATTATTATTATTATTATTATTATTATTATTATTATTATTATTATTATTATTATTATTATTATTATTATTATTATTATTATTATTATTATTATTATTATTATTATTATTATTATTATTATTATTATTATTATTATTATTATTATTATTATTATTATTATTATTATTATTATTATTATTATTATTATTATTATTATTATTATTATTATTATTATTATTATTATTATTATTATTATTATTATTATTATTATTATTATTATTATTATTATTATTATTATTATTATTATTATTATTATTATTATTATTATTATTATTATTATTATTATTATTATTATTATTATTATTATTATTATTATTATTATTATTATTATTATTATTATTATTATTATTATTATTATTATTATTATTATTATTATTATTATTATTATTATTATTATTATTATTATTATTATTATTATTATTATTATTATTATTATTATTATTATTATTATTATTATTATTATTATTATTATTATTATTATTATTATTATTATTATTATTATTATTATTATTATTATTATTATTATTATTATTATTATTATTATTATTATTATTATTATTATTATTATTATTATTATTATTATTATTATTATTATTATTATTATTATTATTATTATTATTATTATTATTATTATTATTATTATTATTATTATTATTATTATTATTATTATTATTATTATTATTATTATTATTATTATTATTATTATTATTATTATTATTATTATTATTATTATTATTATTATTATTATTATTATTATTATTATTATTATTATTATTATTATTATTATTATTATTATTATTATTATTATTATTATTATTATTATTATTATTATTATTATTATTATTATTATTATTATTATTATTATTATTATTATTATTATTATTATTATTATTATTATTATTATTATTATTATTATTATTATTATTATTATTATTATTATTATTATTATTATTATTATTATTATTATTATTATTATTATTATTATTATTATTATTATTATTATTATTATTATTATTATTATTATTATTATTATTATTATTATTATTATTATTATTATTATTATTATTATTATTATTATTATTATTATTATTATTATTATTATTATTATTATTATTATTATTATTATTATTATTATTATTATTATTATTATTATTATTATTATTATTATTATTATTATTATTATTATTATTATTATTATTATTATTATTATTATTATTATTATTATTATTATTATTATTATTATTATTATTATTATTATTATTATTATTATTATTATTATTATTATTATTATTATTATTATTATTATTATTATTATTATTATTATTATTATTATTATTATTATTATTATTATTATTATTATTATTATTATTATTATTATTATTATTATTATTATTATTATTATTATTATTATTATTATTATTATTATTATTATTATTATTATTATTATTATTATTATTATTATTATTATTATTATTATTATTATTATTATTATTATTATTATTATTATTATTATTATTATTATTATTATTATTATTATTATTATTATTATTATTATTATTATTATTATTATTATTATTATTATTATTATTATTATTATTATTATTATTATTATTATTATTATTATTATTATTATTATTATTATTATTATTATTATTATTATTATTATTATTATTATTATTATTATTATTATTATTATTATTATTATTATTATTATTATTATTATTATTATTATTATTATTATTATTATTATTATTATTATTATTATTATTATTATTATTATTATTATTATTATTATTATTATTATTATTATTATTATTATTATTATTATTATTATTATTATTATTATTATTATTATTATTATTATTATTATTATTATTATTATTATTATTATTATTATTATTATTATTATTATTATTATTATTATTATTATTATTATTATTATTATTATTATTATTATTATTATTATTATTATTATTATTATTATTATTATTATTATTATTATTATTATTATTATTATTATTATTATTATTATTATTATTATTATTATTATTATTATTATTATTATTATTATTATTATTATTATTATTATTATTATTATTATTATTATTATTATTATTATTATTATTATTATTATTATTATTATTATTATTATTATTATTATTATTATTATTATTATTATTATTATTATTATTATTATTATTATTATTATTATTATTATTATTATTATTATTATTATTATTATTATTATTATTATTATTATTATTATTATTATTATTATTATTATTATTATTATTATTATTATTATTATATTATTATTATTATTATTATTATTATTATTATTATTATTATTATTATTATTATTATTATTATTATTATTATTATTATTATTATTATTATTATTATTATTATTATTATTATTATTATTATTATTATTATTATTATTATTATTATTATTATTATTATTATTATTATTATTATTATTATTATTATTATTATTATTATTATTATTATTATTATTATTATTATTATTATTATTATTATTATTATTATTATTATTATTATTATTATTATTATTATTATTATTATTATTATTATTATTATTATTATTATTATTATTATTATTATTATTATTATTATTATTATTATTATTATTATTATTATTATTATTATTATTATTATTATTATTATTATTATTATTATTATTATTATTATTATTATTATTATTATTATTATTATTATTATTATTATTATTATTATTATTATTATTATTATTATTATTATTATTATTATTATTATTATTATTATTATTATTATTATTATTATTATTATTATTATTATTATTATTATTATTATTATTATTATTATTATTATTATTATTATTATTATTATTATTATTATTATTATTATTATTATTATTATTATTATTATTATTATTATTATTATTATTATATTATTATTATTATTATTATTATTATTATTATTATTATTATTATTATTATTATTATTATTATTATTATTATTATTATTATTATTATTATTATTATTATTATTATTATTATTATTATTATTATTATTATTATTATTATTATTATTATTATTATTATTATTATTATTATTATTATTATTATTATTATTATTATTATTATTATTATTATTATTATTATTATTATTATTATTATTATTATTATTATTATTATTATTATTATTATTATTATTATTATTATTATTATTATTATTATTATTATTATTATTATTATTATTATTATTATTATTATTATTATTATTATTATTATTATTATTATTATTATTATTATTTTATTATTATTATTATTATTATTATTATTATTATTATTATTATTATTATTATTATTATTATTATTATTATTATTATATTATTATTATTATTATTATTATTATTATTATTATTATTATTATTATTATTATTATTATTATTATTATTATTATTATTATTATTATTATTATTATTATTATTATTATTATTATTATTATTATTATTATTATTATTATTATTATTATTATTATTATTATTATTATTATTATTATTATTATTATTATTATTATTATTATTATTATTATTATTATTATTATTATTATTATTATTATTATTATTATTATTATTATTATTATTATTATTATTATTATTATTATTATTATTATTATTATTATTATTATTATTATTATTATTATTATTATTATTATTATTATTATTATTATTATTATTATTATTATTATTATTATTATTATTATTATTATTATTATTATTATTATTATTATTATTATTATTATTATTATTATTATTATTATTATTATTATATTATTATTATTATTATTATTATTATTATTATTATTATTATTATTATTATTATTATTATTATTATTATTATTATTATTATTATTATTATTATTATTATTATTATTATTATTATTATTATTATTATTATTATTATTATTATTATTATTATTATTATTATTATTATTATTTTATTATTATTATTATTATTATTATTATTATTATTATTATTATTATTATTATATTATTATTATTATTATTATTATTATTATTATTATTATTATTATTATTATTATTATTATTATTATTATTATTATTATTATTATTATTATTATTATTATTATTATTATTATTATTATTATTATTATTATTATTATTATTATTATTATTTATTATTATTATTATTATTATTATTATTATTATTATTATTATTATTATTATTATTATTATTATTATTATTATTATTATTATTATTATATTATTATTATTATTATTATTATTATTATTATTATTATTATTATTATTATTATTATTATTATTATTATTATTATTATTATTTATTATTATTATTATTATTATTATTATTTTATTATTATTATTATTATTATTATTATTATTATTATTATTATTATTATTATTATTATTATTATTATTATTATTATTATTATTATTATTATTATTATTATTATTATTATTATTATTATTATTATTATTATTATTATTATTATTATTATTATTATTATTATTATTATTATTATTATTATTATTATTATTATTATTATTATTATTATTATTATTATTATTATTATTATTATTATTATTATTATTATTATTATTATTATTATTATTATTATTATTATTATTATTATTATTATTATTATTATTATTATTATTATTATTATTATTATTATTATTATTATTATTATTATTATTATTATTATTATTATTATTATTATTATTATTATTATTATTATTATTATTATTATTATTATTATTATTATTATTATTATTATTATTATTATTATTATTATTATTATTATTATTATTATTATTATTATTATTATTATTATTATTATTATTATTATTATTATTATTATTATTTTATTATTATTATTATTATTATTATTATTATTATTATTATTATTATTATTATTATTATTATTATTATTATTATTATTATTATTATTATTATTATTATTATTATTATTATTATTATTATTATTATTATTATTATTATTATTATTATTATTATTATTATTATTATTATTATATTATTATTATTATTATTATTATTATTATTATTATTATTATTATTATTATTATTATTATTATTATTATTATTATTATTATTATTATTATTATTATTATTATTATTATTATTATTATTATTATTATTATTATTATTATTATTATTATTATTATTATTATTATTATTATATTATTATTATTATTATTATTATTATTATTATTATTATTATTATTATTATTATTATTATTATTATTATTATTATTATTATTATTATTATTATTATTATTATTATTATTATTATTATTATTATTATATTATTATTATTATTATTATTATTATTATTATTATTATTATTATTATTATTATTATTATTATTATTATTATTATTATTATTATTATTATTATTATTATTATTATTATTATTATTATTATTATTATTATTATTATTATTATTATTATTATTATTATTATTATTATTATTATTATTATTATTATTATTATTATTATTATTATTATTATTATTATTATTATTATTATTATTATTATTATTATTATTATTATTATTATTATTATTATTATTATTATTATTATTATTATTATTATTATTATTATTATTATTATTATTATTATTATTATTATTATTATTATTATTATTATTATTATTATTATTATATTATTATTATTATTATTATTATTATTATTATTATTATTATTATTATTATTATTATTATTATTATTATTATTATTATTATTATTATTATTATTATTATTATTATTATTATTATTATTATTATTATTATTATTATTATTATTATTATTATTATTATTATTATTATTATTATTATTATTATTATTATTATTATTATTATTATTATTATTATTATTATTATTATTATTATTATTATTATTATTATTATATTATTATTATTATTATTATTATTATTATTATTATTATTATTATTATTATTATTATTATTATTATTATTATTATTATTATTATTATTATTATTATTATTATTATTATTATTATTATTATTATTATTATTATTATTATTATTATTATTATTATTATTATTATTATTATTATTATTATATTATTATTATTATTATTATTATTATTATTATTATTATTATTATTATTATTATTATTATTATTATTATTATTATTATTATTATTATTATTATTATTATTATTATATTATTATTATTATTATTATTATTATTATTATTATTATTATTATTATTATTATTATTATTATTATTATTATTATTATTATTATTATTATTATTATTATTATTATTATTATTATTATTATTATTATATTATTATTATTATTATTATTATTATTATTATTATTATTATTATTATTATTATTATTATTATTATTATTATTATTATTATTATTATTATTATTATTATTATTATTATTATTATTATTATTATTATTATTATTATTATTATTATTATTATTATTATTATTATTATTATTATTATTATTATTATTATTATTATTATTATTATTATTATTATTATTATTATTATTATTATTATTATTATTATTATTATTATTATTATTATTATTATTATTATTATTATTATTATTATTATTATTATTATTATTATTATTATTATTATTATTATTATTATTATTATTATTATTATTATTATTATTATTATTATTATTATTATTATTATTATTATTATTATTATTATTATTATTATTATTATTATTATTATTATTATTATTATTATTTTATTATTATTATTATTATTATTATTATTATTATTATTATTATTATTATTATTATTATTATTATTAATATTATTATTATTATTATTATTATTATTATTATTATTATTATTTTATTATTATTATTATTATTATTATTATTATTATTATTATTATTATTATTATTATTATTATTATTATTATTATTATTATTATTATTATTATTATATTATTATTATTATTATTATTATATTATTATTATTATTATTATTATTATTATTATTATTATTATTATTATTATTATTATTATTATTATTATTATTATTATTATTATTATTATTATTATTATTATTATTATTATTATTATTATTATTATTATTATTATTATTATTATTATTATTATTATTATTATTATTATTTTATTATTATTATTATTATTATTATTATTATTATTATTATTATTATTATTATTATTATTATTATTATTATTATTATTATTATTATTATTATTATTATTATTATTATTATTATTATTATTATTATTATTATTATTATTATTATTATTATTATTATATTATTATTATTATTATTATTATTATTATTATTATTATTATTATTATTATTATTATTATTATTATTATTATTATTATTATTATTATTATTATTATTATTATTATTATTATTATTATTATTATTATTATTATTATTATTATTATTATTATTATTATTATTATTATTATTATATTATTATTATTATTATTATTATTATTATTATTATTATTATTATTATTATTATTATTATTATTATTATTATTATTATTATTATTATTATTATTATTATTATTATTATTATTATTATTATTATTATTATTATTATTATTATATTATTATTATTATTATTATTATTATTATTATTATTATTATTATTATTATTATTATTATTATTATTATTATTATTATTATTATTATTATTATTATTATTATTATTATTATTATATTATTATTATTATTATTATTATTATTATTATTATTATTATTATTATTATTATTATTATTATATTATTATTATTATTATTATTATTATTATTATTATTATTATTATTATTATTATTATTATTATTATTATTATTATTATATTATTATTATTATTATTATTATTATTATTATTATTATTATTATTATTATTATTATTATTATTATTATTATTATTATTATTATTATTATTATTATTATTATTATTATTATTATTATTATTATTATTATTATTATTATTATTATTATTATTATTTATTATTATTATTATTATTATTATTATTATTATTATTATTATTATTATTTTATTATTATTATTATTATTATTATTATTATTATTATTATTATTATTATTATTATTATTATTATTATTATTATTATTATTATTATTATTATTATTATTATTATTATTATTATTATTATTATTATTATTATTATTATTATTATTATTATTATTATTATTATTATTATTATTATTATTATTATTATTATTATTATTATTATTATTATTATTATTATTATTATTATTATTATTATTATTATTATATTATTATTATTATTATTATTATTATTATTATTATTATTATTATTATTATTATTATTATTATTATTATTATTATTATTATTATTATTATTATTATTATTATTATTATTATTATTATTATTATTATTATTATTATTATTATTATTATTATTATTATTATTATTATTATTATTATTATTATTATTATTATTATTATTATTATTATTATTATTATTATTATTATTATTATTATTATTATTATTATTATTATTATTATTATTATTATTATTATTATTATTATTATTATTATTATTATTATTATTATTATTATTATTATTATTATTATTATTATTATTATTATTATTATTATTATTATTATTATTATTATTATTATTATTATTATTATTATTATTATTATTATTATTATTATTATTATTATTATTATTATTATTATTATTATTATTATTATTATTATTATTATTATTATTATTATTATTATTATTATTATTATTATATTATTATTATTATTATTATTATTATTATTATTATTATTATTATTATTATTATTATTATTATTATTATTATTATTATTATTATTATTATTATTATTATTATTATTATTATTATTATTATTATTATTATTATTATTATTATTATTATTATTATTATTATTATTATTATTATTATTATTATTATTATTATTATTATTATTATTATTATTATTATATTATTATTATTATTATTATTATTATTATTATTATTATTATTATTATTATTATTATTATTATTATTATTATTATTATTATTATTATTATTATTATTATTATTATTATTATTATTATTATTATTATTATTATTATTATTATTATTATTATTATTATTATTATTATTATTATTATTATTATTATTATTATTATTATTATTATTATTATTATTATTATTATTATTATTATTATTATATTATTATTATTATATTATATTATTATTATTATTTATTATTATTATTATTATTATTATTATTTATTATTATTATTATTATTATTATTATTATTATTATTATTATTATTATTATTATTATTATTATTATTATTATTATTATTATTATTATTATTATTATATTATTATTATTATTATTATTATTATTATTATTATTATTATTATTATTATTATTATTATTATTATTATTTTATTATTATTATTATTATTATTATTATTATTATTATATTATTATTATTATTATTTTATTATTATTATTATTATATTATTATTATTATATTATTATTATTATTATTATTATTATTATTATTATTATATTATTATTATTATTATTATTATTATTATTATTATTTTTATTATTATTATTATTATTATTATTATTATTATTATTATTATTATTATTATTATTATTTTATTATTATTATTATATTATTATTATTATTATTATTATTATTATTAATATTATTATTATTATTATTATTATTATTATTATTATTATTATTATTATTATTATTATTATTATTATTATTATTATTTTATTATTATTATTATTATTATTATTATTATTATTATTATTATTATTATTATTATTATTATTAATATTATTATTATTATTATTATTATTATTATTATTATTATTATTATTATTATTATTATTATTATTATTATTATTATTATTAATTTTATTATTATTATTATTATTATTATTATTATTATTATTATTATATTATTATTATTATTATTATTATTATTATTATTATTATTATTATTATTATTATTATTATTATTATTATTATTATTATTATTATATATTATTATTATTATTATTATTATTATTATTATTAATATTATTATTATTATTTATTATTATTATTATTATTATTTATTATTATTATTATTATTATTATTAATTATTATTATTATTATTATTATTATTATTATTATATTATTAATTATTAATATTATTATTATTATTATTATTATTATTATTATTATTAT
>CAVMKG010000716.1:5000-17500 GCA_963682025.1 Cordilura impudica
ACATTAAAAATTAAAAATTAAAAATTAAAAATTAAAAATTAAAAATTGAAAATTAAAAATTAAAAATTAAAAATAAAAATTAAAAAATATAAATTAAAAATTAAATATTAAAAATTAAAAATTAAAAATTAAAAATTAAAAATTAAAAATTAAAAATTAAAAATTAAAAATTCAAAATTAAAAATTAAAAATTAAAAATTAAAAATTAAAAATTAAAAATTAAGAATTTAAAATTAAAAATAAAAAATTAAAAATTAGAATTAAAAATTAAAAATTAAAAATTAAAAATTAAAAATTAAAAATTAAAAATTAAAAATTAAAAATGAAAAATTAAAAATGAAAAATTAAAAATTAAAAATTAAAAATTAAAAATTAAAAATTAAAAATTAAAAATTAAAAATTAAAAATTAAAAATTAAAAATTAAAAATTAAAAATTAAAAATTAAAAACTAAAAATTAAAAATTAAAAATTAAAAATTAAAAATTAAAAATTAAAAATTAAAAATTAAAAATTAAAAATTAAAAATTAAAAATTAAAAATTAAAAATTAAAAATTAAAAATTAAAAATTAAAAATTAAAAATTAAAAATTAAAAATTAAAAATTAAAAATTAAAAATTAAAAATTAAAAATTAAAAATTAAAAATTAAAAATTAAAAATTAAAAATTAAAAATTAAAAATTAAAAATTAAAAATTAAAAATTAAAAATTAAAAATTAAAAATTAAAAATTAAAAATTAAAAATTAAAAATTAAAAATTAAAAATTAAAAATTAAAAATTAAAAATTAAAAATTAAAAATTAAAAATTAAAAATTAAAAATTAAAAATTAAAAATTAAAAATTAAAAATTAAAAATTAAAAATTAAAAATTAAAAATTAAAAATTAAAAATTAAAAATTAAAAATTAAAAATTAAAAATTAAAAATTAAAAATTAAAAATTAAGAATTTAAAATTAAAAATAAAAAATTAAAAATTAGAATTAAAAATTAAAAATTAAAAATTAAAAATTAAAAATTAAAAATTAAAAATTAAAAATGAAAAATTAAAAATGAAAAATTAAAAATGAAAAATTAAAAATTAAAAATTAAAAATTAAAAATTAAAAATTAAAAATTAAAAATTTAAAATTAAAAATTAAAAATTAAAAATTAAAAATTAAAAATTAAAAATTAAAAACTAAAAATTAAAAATTAAAAATTAAAAATTAAAAATTAAAAATTAAAAATTAAAAATTAAAAATTAAAAATTAAAAATTAAAAATTAAAAATTAAAAATTAAAAATTAAAAATTAAAAATTAAAAATTAAAAATTAAAAATTAAAAATTAAAAATTAAAAATTAAAAATTAAAAATTAAAAATTAAAAATTAAAAATTAAAAATTAAAAATTAAAAATTAAAAATTAAAAATTAAAAATTAAAAATTAAAAATTAAAAATTAAAAATTAAAAATTAAAAATTAAAAATTAAAAATTAAAAATTAAAAATTAAAAATTAAAAATTAAAAATTAAAAATTAAAAATTAAAAATTAAAAATTAAAAATTAAAAATTAAAAATTAAAAATTAAAAATTAAAAATTAAAAATTAAAAATTAAAAATTAAAAATTAAAAATTAAAAATTAAAAATTAAAAATTAAAAATTAAAAATTAAAAATTAAAAATTAAAAATTAAAAATTAAAAATTAAAAATTAAAAATTAAAAATTAAAAATTAAAAATTAAAAATTAAAAATTAAAAATTAAAAATTAAAAATTAAAAATTAAAAATTAAAAATTAAAAATTGAAAATTAAAAATTAAAAATTAAAAATTGAGAATTTAAAATTAAAAATTAAAAATTTAAAATTTAAAATTTAAAATTTAAAATTTTAAATTTAAAATTAAAAATTAAAAATTAGAAATTAAAAATTAAAAATTAAAATTTAAAAATTAAAAATTAAATATTAAAAATTAAAAATTAAAAATTTAAAATTAAAAATTAAAAATTAAAAATTAAAAATTAAAAATTAAAAATTAAAAATTAAAAATTAAAAATTAAAAATTAAAAGTTAAAAATTAAAAATTAAAAATTAAAAATTAAAAATTAAAAATTAAAAATTAAAAATTAAAAATTAAAAATTAAAAATTATAAATTAAAAATTAAAAATTAAAAATTAAAAATTAAAAAATAAAAATAAAAATTAAAAATTAAAAATTAAAAATTAAAAATTAAAAATTAAAAATTAAAAATTAAAAATTAAAAATTAAAAATTAAAAAATAAAAATTAAAACTTAAAAATTAAATATTAAACATTAAAAATTTAAAATTAAAAATTAATAGTTATAAAGTATAAAATAAAAATTAAAAATTAAAAATAAAAAATTAAAAATTAAAAATTAAAAATTAGAATTAAAAATTAAAAATTAAAAATTAAAAACTAAAAATTAAAAATTAAAAATTAAAAATTAAAAATTAAAAATTAAAAACTAAAAATTAAAAATTAAAAATTAAAAATTAAAAATTAAAAATTAAAAATTAAAAATTAAAAATTAAAAATTAAAAATTAAAAATTAAAAATTAAAAATTAAAAATTAAAAATTAAAAATTAAAAATTAAAAATTAAAAATTAAAAATTAAAAATTAAAAATTAAAAATTAAAAATTAAAAATTAAAAATTAAAAATTAAAAATTAAAAATTAAAAATTAAAAATTAAAAATTAAAAATTAAAAATTAAAAATTAAAAATTAAAAATTAAAAATTAAAAATTAAAAATTAAAAATTAAAAATTAAAAATTAAAAATTAAAAATTAAAAATTAAAAATTAAAAATTAAAAATTAAAAATTAAAATTTAAAAATTAAAAATAAAAATTAAAAATTAAAAATTAAAAATTAAAAATTAAAAATTAAAAATTAAAAATTAAAAATTAAAAATTAAAAATTAAAAATTAAAAATTAAAAGTTAAAAATTAAAAATTAAAAATTAAAAATTAAAAATTAAAAATTAAAAATTAAAAATTAAAAATTAAAAATTAAAAATTAAAAATTAAAAATTAAAAATTAAAAATTAAAAATTAAAAATTAAAAATTAAAAATTAAAAATTAAAAATTAAAAATTAAAACTTAAAAATTATATATAAAACATTAAAAATTAAAAATTAAAAGTTATAAAGTAAAAAATAAAAATTAAAAATTCAAAATTAAAAATTAAAATTAAAAATTAAATTATTAAAAATTAAAAATTAAAAATTAAAAATTAAAAATTAAAAATTAAAAATTAAAAATTAAAAATTAAAAATTAAAAACTAAAAATTAAAAATTAAAAATTAAAAATTAAAAATTGAAAATTTAAAATTAAAAATTTAAAATTTAAAATTAAAAATTAAAAATTAAAAATTAAAAATTAAAAATTAAAAATTAAAAATTAAAAATTAAAAATTAAAAATTAAAAATTAAAAATTAAAAATTAAAAATTAAAAATTAAAAATTAAAAATTAAAAATTAAAAATTAAAAATTAAAAATTAAAAATTAAAAATTAAAAATTAAAAATTAAAAATTAAAAATTAAAAATTAAAAATTAAAAATTAAAAATTAAAAATTAAAAATTAAAAATTAAAAATTAAAAATTAAAAATTAAAAATTAAAAATTAAAAATTGAGAATTTAAAATTAAAAATTAAAAATTTAAAATTTAAAATTTAAAATTTAAAATTTAAAATTTAAAATTTAAAATTTAAAATTTAAAATTTAAAATTAAAAATTAAAAATTAAAATTTAAAATTTAAAAATTAAAAATTAAAACTTAAAAATTAAATATTAAACATTAAAAATTAAAAATTAAAAATTAAAAATTAATAGTTATAAAGTATAAAATAAAAATTAAAAATTAAAAATTAAAAATAAAAAATTAAAAATTAAAAATTAGAATTAAAAATTAAAAATTAAAAATAAAAAATTAAAAATTAAAAATTAAAAATTAAAAATTAAAAATTAAAAACTAAAAATTAAAAATTAAAAATTAAAACCTAAAAACTAAAAATTAAAAATTAAAAATTAAAAATTAAAAATTAAAAATTAAAAATTAAAAATTAAAAATTAAAAATTAAAAATAAAAAATTAGAAATTAAAAATTAAAAATTAAAAATTAAATATAAAAAATTAAAAATTAAAAATTAAAAATTAAAAATTAAAAATTAAAAATTAAAAATTAAAAATTAAAAATTAAAAATTAAAAATTAAAAATTAAAAATTAAAAATTAAAAATTAAAAATTAAAAATTAAAAATTAAAAATTAAAAATTAAATATTAAAAATTAAAAATTAAAAATTAAAAATTAAAAATTAAAAATTAAAAATTAAAAATTAAAAATTAAAAATTAAAAATTAAAAATTAAAAATTAAAAATTAAAAATTAAAAATTAAAAATTAAAAATTAAAAATTAAAAATTAAAAATTAAAAATTAAAAATTAAAAATTAAAAATTAAAAATTAAAAATTAAAAATTAAAATTTAAAAATTAAAAATAAAAATTAAAAAATAGAAATTAAAAATTAAATATTAAAAATTAAAAATTAAAAATTAAAAATTAAAAACTAAAAATTAAAAATTAAAAATTAAAAATTAAAAATTAAAAATTAAAAATTTAAAATTAAAAATTAAAAATTAAAAATTAAAAATTAAAAATTAAAAATTAAAAATTAAAAATTAAAAATTAAAAATTAAAAATTAAAAATTAAAAATTAAAAATTAAAAATTAAAAATTTAAAATTAAAAATTAAAAATTAAAAATTAAAAATTAAAAATTAAAAATTAAAAATTAAAAATTAAAAATTAAAAATTAAAAATTAAAAATTAAAAATTAAAAATTAAAAATTAAAAATTAAAAATTAAAAATTAAAAATTAAAAATTAAAAATTAAAAATTAAAAATTAAAAATTAAAAATAAAAAATTAAAAATTAAAAATTAAAAATTAAAAATTAAAAATTAAAAATTAAAAATTAAAAATTAAAAATTAAAAATTAAAAATTAAAAATTAAAAATTAAAAATTAAAAATTAAAAATTAAAAATTAAAAATTAAAAATTAAAAATTAAAAATTAAAAATTAAAAATAAAAATTAAAAAATATAAATTAAAAATTAAATATTAAAAATTAAAAATTTGAAATTAAAAATTAAAAATTAAAAATTAAAACTTTAAAATTAAAAATTAAAAATTAAAAATTAAAAATTAAAAATTAAAAATTAAAAATTAAATATTAAAAATTAAAAATTAAAAATTAAAAATTAAAAATTAAAAATTAAAAATTAAAAATTAAAAATTAAAAATTAAACTTAAAAATTAAATATTAAACATTAAAAATTAAAAATTAATAGTTATAAAGTATAAAATAAAAATTAAAAATTAAAAATAAAAAATTAAAAATTAAAAATTAAAAATTAAAAATTAAAAATTAAAAATTAAAAATTAAAATTAAAAATTAAAAAATAGAAATTAAAAATTAAAAATTAAAAATTAAAACTTAAAAATTAAATATTAAACATTAAAAATTAAAAATTAAAAGTTATAAAGTATAAAATAAAAATTAAAAATTAAAAATTAAAAATAAAAAATTAAAAATTAAAAATTAGAATTAAAAATTAAAAATTAAAAATTAAAAGTTATAAAGTAAAAAATAAAAATTAAAAATTAAAAATTCAAAATTAAAAATTAAAAATTAAAAATTAAAAATTAAAAATTAAAAATTAAAAATTAAAAATTAAAAATTAAAAATTAAAAATTAAAAATTAAAAATTAAAAATTAATAATTAAAAATTAAAAATTAAAAATTAAAAATTAAAAATTAAAAATTAAAAATTAAAAATTAAAAATTAAAAATTAAAAATTAAAAATTAAAAATTAAAAATTAAAAATTAAAAATTAAAAATTAAAAATTAAAAATTAAAAATTAAAAATTAAAAATTAAAAATTAAAAATTAAAAATTAAAAATTAAAAATTAAAAATTAAAAATTAAAAATTAAATATTAAAAATTAAAAATTAAAAATTAAAAATTAAAAATTAAAATAAAAAATTAAAAATTAAAAATTAAACTTAAAAATTAAATATTAAACATTAAAAGTTAAAAATTAATAGTTATAAAGTATAAAATAAAAATTAAAAATTAAAAATAAAAAATTAAAAATTAAAAATTAAAAACTAAAAATTAAAAATTAAAAATTAAAAATTAAAAATTAAAAATTAAAAATTAAAAATTAAAATTAAAAATTAAAAATTAAAAAATAGAAATTAAAAATTAAAAATTAAAACTTAAAAATTAAATATTAAACATTAAAAATTAAAAATTAAAAGTTATAAAGTATAAAATAAAAATTAAAAATTAAAAATTAAAAATTAAAAATTAAAAATTAGAATTAAAAATTAAAAATTAAAAATTAAAAATTAAAAATTAAAAATTAAAAATTAAAAACTAAAAATTAAAAATTACAAATTAAAAATTAAAAATTAAAAATTAAAAATTAAAAATGAAAAATTAAAAATTAAAAATGAAAAATTAAAAATTAAAAATTAAAAATTGAAAATTAAAAATTAAAAATTAAAAATTAAAAATTAAAAATTAAAAATTAAAAATTAAAAATTAAAAATTAAAAATTAAAAATTAAAAATTAAAAATTAAAAATTAAAAATTAAAAATTAAAAATTAAAAATTAAAAATTAAAAATTAAAAATTAAAAATTAAAACTTAAAAATTAAAAATTAAAAATTAAAAATTAAAAACTAAAATTTAAAAATTAAAAATTAAAAATTAAAAATTAAAAATTAAAAATTAAAAATTAAATATTAAAAATTAAAAATTAAAAATTAAAAATTAAAAATTAAAAATTAAAAATTAAAAATTAAAAATTAGGTTAGGTTAGGTTGAAAGTGGCTGCTAAACCAAAGGCAAAGCACACTTAGACTCTGGGGTCCATTGTGATACCACGGGACGAATAGGTGTTCCCCTCAGTCCCCACCGTAGAACCAGTTTGAGCTCCTGATGAAGCCCCTGATATGTGAAATGTCCACATTTGAGAGATCAGAGAGATCGTGAAGAAACGGCGATCCCAATGTTCGAAGTCTCGTTCTGGAGAGCGCCGGGCAATAGCAAAGGAAGTGCTCTATGCTCTCCACCTCCTCCACATCCATGCAGCTACGTCAGAAGTCATTTGACGAGACCCTGAGGCGTTCACCGTGTCTCCCTATGAGGCAGTGCCCAGTGATAACAGCAACTACTGTTGAAATCTCCCTACGGGGGAGTGATAGTAGCGCGCTAGTGCGCTTATGATTTAGAGCCGGCCAGATCTGTCTCGTGATCCTGCACGTTGATCCATTAGCCCATCTGTTGTCGGTTATGCCGGCGGTGTGAAGCCGAAGTTCCAGCCTACAAGATTCCAGGGGTATACCAACACATTCCAAGTCCGCTGGAACCCGTAAGGTAGTGCCCTGTCTTGCCAACTCGTCAGCTTTACAGTTTCCCGGTATATTCCTGTGCCCTGGGACCCAAATGAGTCTGATGTCGAACTGCTTGGCCATCTCATTTAAAGACGTGCGGCAGTTAAGGGTGGTTCTTGTTTTCAGGAATATTGATTCCAAGGATTTTACCGCGGCCTGACTATCAGAGTAGATGTTGACTGCGGTTGTAGACAGAATATTCCGACCCAACCAGTCAGCAACTTCCTTTATTGCCAGTACCTCTGCCTGATAAATACTGCAGTGGTCTGGCAACCTGCGAGCCAGATTTAGTCCAAGCTCCTTTGAATAGACTCCGAAACCAACTTGACCACGCAGTTTCGATCCGTCAGTATAGAAATTTATCGAACGCCTGCTACCTGGAACCCCCCCCTGACCAGGATTCCCTGGTCGGTATCAGAGTTTGGTAGTGTCGTTCGAATACACTCCTCGGAGTGGTGTAATCCACGTTCAATGGTAAGTTCCTGTTATTCAGGATCACACCATGGCCACAGTTATGACCACGCCATTGTATTATGCTTCTTAGTCGAATGGCCGATGAGGCCGCCGACTGCTTTCCTAATATGTCCAACGGTATTAGGTGTAAGAGGATGTTCAAGGCATCCGTAGGTGTGGTACGAAGGGCACCAGTAATACACATGGAAGCCATTCTCTGTACCCTTGCAAGAAGGTTGGTATTAGAGGCCTTCTCTAGTGCAGGCCACCAGACGATGACCCCGTAAAGCAGTATTGGGCGAACCACCGCTGTGTAGATCCAGTAAGCAATTTTCGGGCTGAAGCCCCACCGCTTACCAATGGCCTTTTTGCAGGAGTATAAAGCTATAGCCGCCTTCTTCGCCCTTTCCTCCAAGTTCCGTCTGAAGTTCAGCTTCCTGTCCAGGAATACTCCAAGATACATGGCTCCATCAGAGAAGGCGATATCAGCACCGTAAAGAGAAATAGGGTCGAAGGTAGGTATCTTATACTTCCTCGTGAACAGAAGAAGTTCTGTTTTGGTCGGATTTACCCCCAGACCGCAACTACTTGCCCAGCTAGATAGCATAGTGAGAGCCCTCTGTAGAATGTCTCTAAGTGTGGATAGAAACTTCCCATTTACGGCTATGGCCACGTCATCAGCATAGGCGACCACGTTGCAGCCTTGTCTCTCCAATGAAAGTAGCATTGAGTTCAGCGCTAAGTTCCATAGAAGTGGTGACAGAACGCCTCCTTGTGGCGTTCCCCTATTCACGAATCGGGATATTAGAGTCGTTCCCAATTTAGCTGTTATCCGCCTGTTGGCAAGCAGATTTCCAATCAGTGAGATGATCACGGAATTCACTCCTAGACCAGATAGTGCCGCTAATATCGAGTCCGGTGTGACATTGTTAAAAGCCCCTTCTATATCCAAAAAGGCTGTCATGGTGTATTCTCCTACCGAGAGCGATTTCTCGATGGTACTCACAAGCTCGTGAAGAGCTGTTTCGGTTGACCTTCCCTTGCTGTAAGCGTGTTGTCGCGTCGACAGCAGTTTAGGATCAATAACTCTTCGTAAGTAAGAATCTATCAAGCGCTCCATTGTCTTCAATAAGAACGATGATAGACTTATTGGTCTGAAGTCTTTTGGCACGCTGTGTGAACTTTTTCCAGCTTTTGGAATGAACACCACTATCGTCTCCCTCCACTTCAGGGGTATATAAGCTAAGTTGATACAGCGAGTGAAAAGCCTACATAGCCAAGGGGAAATGTAGTCCGACACGTGCTGCAATTCAGCTAGAATGATACCGTCAGGTCCTGGAGATTTGTAAGGTTTGAAGCTTCCAATCGCCCAGTTCAGTGTTGGTATGTTGACTATCTCCGAAGCAATATCCGTCGTACTAGCGTCTGAGTATCCTGACGCCTGAAGCGACGTAGGGGAGTTGCCCGGAAAATGGGTATCCAGTAGCAGGCTAAGTGATTCCCCACTAGAGGTAGTCCACACCCCCAATGGATCTTTCAGATAACCTAATATGTGAGGGGTAGAAGCCAGAACCTTTCGCAACCTGGATGCTTCGGAAACGTCTTCTATATTATCACAGAATTTTTTCCAAGAATCACATTTTGCCGTTCTAATCTTCTTCTTGTAGGTCTTAAGCTGCAGCCTGTAGGCCAACCAATCCTCGTCCGCTCTTGAAGACTTTGCCTTGTTAAAGAGTTTCCTGCAGGAGTCTCTGCCCTGTTGCAGCTCGCTAGACCACCATGGTGGTTTCTTCTTGCCCTTTGGCCTTGCCGCGGGGCAAGAAACATCCAAAGATTTGTTAAAAACCGTCGTAATGTGATCCACTAGATCACACAGGGTATTGTCGCCAATAACCCGGCAAAGGTTTTCCTATACTTAACCCAATTTGTCCTCTTCAGATTTCTGGGGACACTTTCCACCGGGTCGTTTCCTCTAAGCAAAAATTCAATGTATCGATGGTCAGAAAAGGAGTGGTCGTCCAACACCCTCCAACTATCAATTTTATCAAATAATGTGTCCGATACAAAGGTAACGTCAAGAACCTCCCTACGATTGCTAGTTACAAGAGTCGGTTCATTTCCCCTGTTACATATATATAGGTTAGTACTAAATAAAAACTCCAAAAGTAACTCACCTCTTTCGTTCACATTGGTACTTCCCCAGATCGGATGATGTGCATTGACGTCACAGCACAGCACTAGTTGATGTGTAGTCCTTTCGGCTTCCCGGATTAGCTTTGCCACATTGACTGGCGGGATAGGCCCAGGATCACAAAAATAGGCGGAGGAGAGCCAGATTGATATCCCATCTAGCTCCAGGCTGGCCGCTGTTACATCCCTGTCACTGAAATTAGATAACAAGAAAATATTAAGGCTGTTCCTCGCCAAAATGCAGGTCCTTGGTGCACCTTTATCTTTAGCGACGAACAGCTTGTAATCAGGCGTCTTCAGTCCGCAAACCCTGCCTCCACAAACCCAGGGCTCTTGGATGAAGACTATGTCTACTTCACCTGTCGTCAGGCGAAGTAGAAGTGCAGCCGTGGCGGCTTTACAGTGATGGAGATTTATCTGTAGGAGCCGCATCATCTGAAGCTGCCTGCACATCCATCTCCATCACCGTGATTTCGGCCTCGTCCTCCGTGCTATCAAGGAGGTCATCTTCGCCACCAAATAGGCCAGAAGCGTCCCCCAGCAGTTCGGAGTCGGATGTTAAGTATCCTTCCTCCATGGCTGTTTGGGAGCTCTCCTCAGCCTGGACCTCACCTGTGGTCCCCTCCCCAGCAGATTTTTCTACTGGTTTGGCAATCTCCGTGATTGGTCCTTGGTCGCCCTTGTAGACTTTTATTTGGATCTGCCCAAAGCCGTAGGAAACTATGCCGTTTGTCCCGGTTAAATGCGGGAGGGATTCGACATTGAGTAGTAGTACTACCTGTCTCCGATTCCCCTCCGCATCACCAAATCTACCAATCTTCCAATTGTGTGTTGGAAGGTTGGGATTGCAGACCTTCAGCATCATTAACACGGATTCAGCGTCCCCGGGAGTTGCCGGAATCCAAGCATGCGCTCTAGGTCGGGACGGGATGTCATGCTTTTGCACGACATCCAGTTTTGCTCCCGGCCATAGCTCTCCAAGTTTGCTGACGGCAGCCTTATATAGGTCTATTGATCGTTGATCAGCAAAAGCTATCAACTTTGCGCGGCCTTGATACCAGCCTGCGTCGCGACAGGTTGGAGGTGGACCTGGCATGTCCTCAAGGACGGTGAAGAACACTTCGGCTAATTTAGCCTCCACATAACTCCACTTGTCCTTGGGGATAGTGCCATCTCCATCTCCCCTGTTAATGATTGCCATTACAAGGTTGTCTTTGACAACCTGGCTAAACGACTTCGGCACAGCATTGCCGGCCACCTTAGTACGTTTAGGTAATGGTTTCTCATCTGGCGAGCGCAACCTTTTAGCCGTCTTCGAAGTGTCCTGATTGCTATTACTGCCAGGAACACTTGTCTTAGCTAAGAGGTCCTGTTCTTCAGTGACCTTCTTAGCCCATGTGAGCGATTCTTTCTGTTTTTCAGACAGCGTCGCTGGATTTAATTTTCCCAACCTTTCGATGATTTTTAGGCACAACCTTCTCTGGTTGTACCTTACCTTAGACGGACGGACTTTGTTACCCCCTGTCTTGGCAGACATAGACCCCTCCTTAGCAGCTGTTCCAAGGTGACCGGATTTGATCGTAGCCACCAAGGGTTTGCTGCCGATGCTGAGGATTGAATTCGGACCGATAGCGGACCCCAACCCACTTGAGCTTTGACCAGAGGTCGCAGCGGTTTTTACTTGGCCAGACTCCTGGGTCTTAGCCTTTGAGCAGCTGCTAGCTGAGCTAGCGGCAGACTGTGAGGCAGAGCCTCGAATTTTGTTTTGTTTATTTTTTTTGTTGAATTTTGCTTCCATTTTTGGTCCCACGAGTGTAGGGGAAAGAATGTCAGCCGCGTCATAGCCCCCAATAACGCAGTAAGGGCGGCCCACTGCCTCTACCTACTCGCTGAGGTGCCCAGGTATCAGCGAGGCTCCGTTAAAATACAGTCGGTAACCCCTGACTGCAAACCGTCCGATGAGCACGGGTCGCGTAACACTCCGGATTAGGGGTGAGTAACCTTTGGTCGTGCACCTTCAAGGTTCTAGATATGACCCAGGTTCAGGAGGAGGAACTGAGACAGTAAAACCCATTCCTTTACCTGCCCCATATAAGGAACCGCAGTGCACTTAAGCCACCGCATCGCGACAAGATTGTTACTCGTGGCGATAGAAATTAAAAATTAAAAATTAAAAATTAAAAAATTAAAAATTAAAAATTAAAAATTAAAAATTAAAAATTAAAAATTAAAAATTAAAAATTAAAAATTAAAAATTAAAAATTAAAAATTAAAAATTAAAAATCAGAAATTAAAAATTAAAAATTAAAAATTAAAAATTAAAAATTAAAAAATTGAAAATTAAAAATTAAAAATTAAAAATTAAAAATTAAAAATTAAAAATTAAAAATTAAA
>CAVMKG010000717.1:0-5000 GCA_963682025.1 Cordilura impudica
AAATTAAAAATTAAAAATTAAAAATTAAAAACTAAAAATTTAAAATTAAAAATTAAAATAAAAATTAAAAATTAAAAATTAAAACTTAGAAATTAAAAATTAAAAATTAAAATTAAAAAAAAAAATAAAAAATTAAAAATTCAAAATTAAAAATAAAAATAATAAATAAAAAATTAAAAATTAAAAATTAAAAATTTAAAATTAAAAATTAAAAATTAAAAATTAAAAATTAAAAATTAAAAAATTAAAAATAAAAAATTAAAAATTAAAAATTTAATATTAAAAATTAAAAATTAAAAATTAAAAATTAAAAATTAAAAATAAAAAATTAAAAATTAAAAATTAAAAATTAAAAATTATAAATTATAAATTATAAATTAAAAATTAAAAATTAAAATTTAAAAATTAAAAAATTAAAAACTAAAAATTAAAAATTAAAAATTAAAAATTAAAAATTAAAAATTAAAAATTTAAAAATTAAAATTAAAAATTAAAAATTAAAAAATAAAAATAAAAAATAAAAAATTAAAAATTAAAAAATTAAAATTAAAAATTAAAAATTAAAAATTAAAAATTAAAAATTAAAAATTAAAAATTAAAAATTAAAAATTAAAAATTAAAAATTAAAAATTAAAAATTAAAAATAAAAAATTAAAATTAAAAATTAAAAATTAAAAATTAAAAATTAAAAATTAAAAATTAAAAATTAAAAATTAAAAATTAAAAATTAAAAATTAAAAATTAAAAATTAAAAATTAAAAATTAAAAATTAAAAATTAAAAATTAAAAATTAAAAATTAAAAATTAAAAATTAAAATTAAAAATTAAAAATTTAAAAATTTAAAATTAAAAATTAAAAATTAAAAATTAAAAATTAAAAATTAAAAATTAAAAATTAAAAATTAAAAATTAAAATTAAAAATTAAATATCAAAAATTAAAAACTAAAAAATTTAAAATTAAAAAATTAAAAATTAAGAATTAAAAATTAAAAATTAAAAATTAAAAATTAAAAATTAATAATTAATAATTAAAAATTAAAAATTAAAAATTAAAAAATAAAAATTAAAAATTAAAAATTAAAAATTAAAAATTAAAAATTAGAAATTAAAAATTAGAAATTAAAAATTAAAAATTAAAAATTAAAAATTAAAAATTAAAAATTAAAAATTAAAAATTAAAAATTAAAAATTAAAAATTAAAAATTAAAAATTAAAAATTAATAATTAAAAATTAAAAATTAATAATTAAAAATTAAAAATTAAAAATTAAAAATTAAAAATTAAAAATTAAAAATTAAAAATTAAAAATTAAAAATTTAAAATTAAAAATTAAAAATTAAAAATTAAAAATTAAAAATTAAAAATTAAAAAATTAAAAATTAAAAATTAAAAATTAAAAATTAAAAATTAAAAATTAAAAATTAAAAATTAAAATTAAAAATTAAAATTAAAATTAAAAATTAAAAATTAAAAATAAAAAATTAAAAATTAAAAATTAAAATTAAAAATTAAAAATTAAAAATTAAAAATTAAAAATTAAAAATTAAAAATTAAAAATTAAAAATTAAAAATTAAAAATTAAAAATTAAAAATTAAAATTAAAAATTAAAAATTAAAAATTAAAAATTAAAAATTAAAAATTAAAAATTGAAAATTAAAAATTAAAAATTAAAAATTAAAAATTAAAAATTAAAAATTAAAATTAAAAATTAAAAATTAAGAATTAAGAATTAAAAATTAAAAATTTAAAATTAAAAATTAAAAATTAAAAATTAAAAATTAAAAATTAAAAATTAAAAATTAAAAATTAAAAATTAAAAGTGATAAATTAAAAATTAAAAATTAAAAAATTAAATTTAAATCTAAAATTTAAAAATTAAAAATTAAAAATTAGAACTAAAAATTAAAAATAAAAAATTAAAAATTAAAACTTAAATATTAAAAATTAAAAATTAAAAATTAAAAATTGTAAATTAAAAATTAAAAATTAAAAATTAAAAATTAAAAATTAAAAATTAAAAATTAAAAATTAAAAATTAAAAATTAAAAATTAAAAATTAAAAATTAAAAATTAAAAATTATAAATTAAAAATTAAAAATTTAAATTTAAATTTAAAATTTAAAATTTAAAAATTAAAATTAAAAAACTAAAAATTAAAAATTAAAAATTTAAAATAAAAACTTAAAAATTAAAAATTAAAAATTAAAAAAATTAAAAATTAAAAATTAACAATTAAAAATTAAAAATTAAAAATTAAGAATTAAAAATTAAAAATTAAAAATTAAAAAATTAAAAATTAAAAATTAAAAATTAAAAATTAAAAATTAAAAATTAAAAATTAAAAATTAAAAATTAATAATTAAAAATTAAAAATTAAAAATTATAAATTAAAAATTAAAAATTAAAAATTAAAAATTAAAAATTATAAATTAAAAATTAAAAATTAAAAATTAAAAATTAAAAATTAAAAATTAAAAATTAAAAATTAAAAATTAAAAATTAAAAATTAAAAATTAAAAATTAAAAATTAAAAATTAAAAATTAAAAATTAAAAATTAAAAATTAAAAATTAAAAATTAAAAATTAAAAATTAAAAATTAAAAATTAAAAATTAAAAATTAAAAATTAAAAATTAAAAATTAAAAATTAAAAATTAATAAATAAAAATAATAAATAAAAATTAAAAAATTAAAAATTAAAAATTAAAAATTAAAAATTAAAAATTAAAAATTAAAAATTAAAAATTAAAAATTAAAAATTAAAAATTAAAAATTAAAAATTAAAAATTAAAAATTAAAAATAAAAATTAAAAAATTAAAAATTAAAAATTAAATATTAAAAATTAAAAATTAAATATTAAAAATTAATAATTAAAAATTAAAAATTAAAAATTAAAAATTAAAAATTTAAAATTAAAAATTAAAAATTAAATATTAAAAATTAAAATTTAAAAATTAAAAATTAAAAATTAAAAATTAAAAATTAAAAATTAAAAATTAAAAATTAAAAATTAAAAATTAAAAATTAAAAATTAAAAATTAAAAATTAAAAATTAAAAATTAAAAATTAAAAATTTAAAATTAAAAATTTAAAAATTAAAAATTAAAAATTAAAAAATTAAAAATTAAAAATTAAAAATTAAAAATTAAAAATTAAAAATTAAAAAATTAAAATTAAAAATTAAAAATTAAAAATTAAAAAATAAAAATTTGAAATTAAAAATTAAAAATTAAAAATTAAAAATTAAAAATTAAAAATTAAAAATTAAAAATTATAAATTAAAAATTAAAAATTTAAATTTAAATTTAAATTTAAAATTTAAAAATTAAAAATTCAAAATTCAAAATTAAAAATTAAAAACTAAAAATTAAAAATTAAAAAATTAAAAATTAAAACATAAAAATTAAAAATTAAAAATTAAAAATTAAAAATTAAAAATTAAAAATTAAAAATTAAAAATTAAAAATTAAAAATTAAAATTAAAAATTAAAAATTAAAAATTAAAAATTAAAAGTTAAAAATTAAAAATTAAAAAATAAAAAATAAAAAAATTAAAAATTAAAAATTAAAAATTAAAAATTAAAAATTAAAAATTAAAATTAAAAATTAAAAATTAAGAATTAAAAATTAAAAATTAAAAATTAAATTTAAAATTTAAAAATTAAAAATTAAAAATTAAAAATTAAAAATTAAAAATTAAAAACTAAAAATTTAAAATTAAAAATTAAAAATTAAAAATTAAAACTTAAAAATTAAAAAATTAAAAATTAAAAAATTAAAAATTAAAAATTAAAAATTAAAAATTAAAAATTAAGAATTAAGAATTAAAAATTAAAATTAAAAATTAAAAATTAAAAATTAAAAATTAAAAATTGAAAATTAAAAATTAAAAATTAAAAATTAAAAATTAATAATTAAAAATTAAAAATTAAAAATTAAAAATTAAAAATTAAAAATTAAAAATTAAAAATTAAAAATTAAAAATTAAAAATTAAAAATTAAAAATTAAAAATTAAAAATTAAAAATTAAAAATTAAAAATTAAAAATTAAAAATTAAAAATTAAAAAATAAAAATTAAAATTAAAAATTAAAAATTAAAAATTAAAAATTAAAAATTAAAAATTAAAAATTAAAAATTAAAAGTTAAAAATTAAAAATTAAAAATTAAAAATTAAAAATTAAAAATTAAAAATTAAAAATTAAAAATTAAAAATTAAAAAATTAAAAATTAAAAATTAAAAATTAAAAATTAAAAATTAAAAATTAAAAATTAAAAATTAAAAATTAAAAATAAATAGTAAAAAATTAAAAATTAAAAATTATAAATTATAAATTAAAAAATTAAAAATTAAAAATTAAAAATTAATAATTAAAAATTAAAAATTAAAAATTAAAAATTAAAAAAATTAATATTAAAAATTAAAAATTAAAAATTAAAAATTAAAAATTAAAAATTCAATAAAATTAAAAATTAAAAATTAAAATTAAAAATTCAAAATTAAAAACTAAAAATTAAAAATTAAAACTTAAAACTTAAAAATTAAAAATTAAAAATTTAAAATTGAAAATTAAAAATTAAAAATTAAAAATTAAAAATTAAAATTAAAAATTAAAAATTAAAAATAAAAAATAAAAAATAAAAATTAAAATTAAAAATTAAAAATTAAAAATTAAAAATTAAAAATTAAAAATTAAAAATTAAAAATTAAAAATTAAAAATTAAAAATTAAAAATTAAAAATTAAAAATTAAAAATGAAAAATGAAAAATTAAAAATTAAAAATTAAAAATTAAAAATTAAAAATTAAAAATTAAAAATTAAAAATTAAAAATTAAAAAATTAAAAATTAAAAATTAAAAATTAAAAATTAAAAATTAAAAATTAAAATTAAAATTAAAATTAAAATTAAAAATTAAAAAATTAAAATTAAAAATAAAAAATTAAAAATTAAAAATTAAAAATTAAAAATTAAAAATTATAAATTAAAAATTAAAAAT
>CAVMKG010000717.1:12500-15000 GCA_963682025.1 Cordilura impudica
TTAAATTTTAAATATTAAAAATTAAAAATTAAAAATTAAAAATTAAAAATTAAAAAAAATTAAAAATTAAAAATTAAAATTAAAATTAAAAATTAAAAATTAATAATTAAAAATTAAAAATTAAAAATTAAAAATTATAAATTATAAATTAAAAATTAAAAATTTAAAATTTAAAATTTAAAATTTAAAATTTAAAATTTAAAATTTAAAATTTAAAAATTAAAAATTAAAATTAAAAATTAAAAATTAAAAATTAAAAATTAAAAATTAAAAATTAAAAATTAAAAATTAAAAATTAAAAATTAAAAATTAAAAATTAAAAATTAAAAATTAAAAATTAAAAATTAAAAATTAAAAATTAAAAATTAAAAATTAAAAATTAAAAATTAAAAATTAAAAATTAAAAATCAAAAATTAAAAACTAAAAATTAAAAATTAAAAATTAAAAATTAAAAATTAAAAATTAAAAATTAAAAATTAAAAATTAAAAATTAAAAATTAAAAATTAAAAATTAAAAATTAAAAATTAAAAATTAAAAATTAAAAATTAAAAATTAAAAATCAAAAATTAAAAAATTATAAATTAAAAATTAAAAATTAAAAATTAAATATTAAAAATTAAAAATTAAAAACTAAAAATTAAAAATTAAAAATTAAAAATTAAAAATTAAAAATTAAAAATTAAAAATTAAAAATTAAAAATTAAAAATTAAAAAATAAAAATTAAAAATTAAAAATTAAAAATTAAAAATTAAAAATTAAAAATTAAATATTAAAAATTAAAAATTAAAAACTAAAAACTAAAAATTAAAAATTAAAAATTAAAAATTAAAAATTAAAAATAAAAAATTAAAAATTAAAAATTAAAAATTAAAAATTAAAAATTAAAAATTAAAAATTAAAAATTAAAAATTAAAAATTAAAAATTAAAAATTAAAAATTAAAAATTAAAAATTAAAAATTAAAAATTAAAAATTAAAAATTAAAAATTAAAAATTAAAAATTAAAAATTAAAAATTAAAAATTAAAAATTAAAAATTAAAAATTAAAAATTAAAAATTAAAAATTAAAAATTAACAATTAAAAATTATAAACTAAAAATTAAAAATTAAAAATTAAAAATTAAAAATTAAAAATTTTAAATTTAAAATTATAAATTAAAAATTAAAAATTAAAAATTAAAAATTAAAAATTAAAAATTAAAAATTAAAAATTAAAAATTAGAAATTAAAAATTAAAAATTAAAAATTAAAAATTAAAAATTAAAAATTAAAAATTAAAAATTAAAAATAAGAAATAAGAAATTAGAAATTAAAAATTAAAAATTAAAATTAAAATTAAAAATTAAAAATTAAAAATTAAAAATTAAAAATTACAAATTCAAAATAAAAAATTAAAAATTAAAAATCAAAAATTAAAAATCAAAAATTAAAAATTAAAAATTAAAAATTAAAAATTAAAAATTAAAAATTAAAAATTAAAAATTAAAAATTAAAAATTAAAAATTAAAAATTAAAAATTAAAAATTAGAAATTAAAAATTAAAGATTAAAAATTAAAAATTAAAAATTAAAATTAAAAATAAAAAATTAAAAATTAAAAATTAAAAATTAAAAATTAAAAATTAAAAATTAAAAATTAAAAATTAAAAATTAAAAATTAAAAATTAAAAATTAAAAATTAAAAATTAAAAATTAAAAATTAAAAATTAAAAATTAAAAATTAAAAATTAAAAATTAAAAATTAAAAATTAAAAATTAAAAATTAAAAATTAAAAATTAAAAATTAACAATTAAAAATTATAAACTAAAAATTAAAAATTAAAAATTAAAAATTAAAAATTAAAAATTAAAAATTTAAAATTATAAATTAAAAATTAAAAATTAAAAATTAAAAATTAAAAATTAAAAATTAAAAATTAAAAATTAAAAATTAAAAATTAAAAATTAAAAATTAAAAATTAAAAATTAAAAATTAAAAATTAAAAATTAAAAATTAAAAATTAAAAATTTGAAATTAAAAATTAAAAATTAAAAATTAAAAATTAAAAATAAGAAATTAGAAATTAAAAATTAAAATTAAAATTAAAAATTAAAAATTAAAAATTAAAAATTAAAAATAAAAAATTAAAAATTAAAAATCAAAAATTAAAAATCAAAAATTTAAAAATTCAAAATTAAAAATTAAAAATTAAAAATTAAAAATTAAAAATTAAAAATTAAAAATTAAAAATTAAAAATTAAAAATTAAAAATTAAAAATTAAAAATTAAAAATTAAAAATTAAAAATTAAAAATTAAAAATTAAAAATTAAAAATTAAAAATTAAAAATTAAAAATTAAAAATTAAAAATTAGAAATTAAAAATTAAAAATTAAAGATTAAAAATTAAAAATTAAAATTAAAAATTAAAAAATAAAAATTAAAAATAAAAAATTAAAAATTAAAAATTAAAAATTAAAAATTAAAAATTAAAAATTAAAAATTAAAAATTAAAAATTAA
>CAVMKG010000718.1:0-5000 GCA_963682025.1 Cordilura impudica
TTTAATTTTTAGATTTTTAATTTTTAATTTTTAATTTTTAATTTTTAATTATCAATTTTTATTTTTTAATTTTTATTTTTTAATTTATAATTTATAATTTTTAATTTTTATTTTTAATTATTAATTGTTAATTTTTAATTTTTAATTTTTAATTTTTAATTTTTAATTTTTAATTTTTAATTTTTAATTTTTAATTTTTAATTTTGAATTTTTAATTTTTAATTTTTAATTTTTAATTTTTAATTTTTAATTTTTAATTTTTAATTTTTAATTTTTAATTTTTAATTTTTAATTTTTAATTTTTAATTTTTAATTTTTAATTTTTAATTTTTAATTTTTAATTTTTAATTTTTAATTTTTAATTTTTAATTTTTAATTTTTAATTTTTAATTTTTAATTTTTAATTTTTAATTTTTAATTTTTAATTTTTAATTTTTAATTTTTAATTTTTAATTTTTAATTTTTAATTTTTAATTTTTAATTTTTAATTTTTAATTTTTAATTTTTAATTTTTAATTTTTAATATTTAATTTTTAATTTCCAATTTTTAATTTTTAATTTTTAATTTTAAATTTTTAATTTTTAATTTTTTATTTATAATTTATAATTTTTAATTTTTAATTTTTATTTTTAATTTTTAATTTTTAATTTTTAATTTTTAATTTTTAATTTTTAATTTTTAATTTTTAATTTTTAATTTTTAATTTTTAGTTTTTAATTTTTAATTTTTAATTTTTAATTTTTAATTTTTAATTTTTAATTTTTAATTTTTAATTTTTAATTTTTAATTTTTAATTTTTAATTTTTAATTTTTAATTTTTAATTTTTAATTTTTAATTTTTAATTTTTAATTTTTAATTTTTAATTTTTAATTTTTAATTTTTAATTTTTAATTTTTAATTTTTAATTTTTAATTTTTAATTTTTAATTTTTAATTTTTAATTTTTAATTTTTAATTTTTAATTTTTAATTTTTAATTTTTAATTTTTAATTTTTAATTTTTAATTTTTAGATTTTTAATTTTTAATTTTTAATTTTTAATTTTTAATTATCAATTTTTATTTTTTAATTTTTATTTTTTAATTTATAATTTTTAATTTTTATTTTTAATTATTAATTGTTAATTTTTAATTTTTAATTTTTAATTTTTAATTTTTAATTTTTAATTTTTAATTTTTAATTTTTAATTTTTAATTTTTAATTTTTAATTTTTAATTTTTATTTTTAATTTTTAATTTTTAATTTTGAATTTTTAATTTTTAATTTTTAATTTTTAATTTTTAATTTTTAATTTTTAATTTTTAATTTTTAATTTTTAATTTTTAATTTTTAATTTTTAATTTTTAATTTTTAATTTTTAATTTTTAATTTTTAATTTTTAATTTTTAATTTTTAATTTTTAATTTTTAATTTTTAATTTTTAATTTTTAATTTTTAATTTTTAATTTTTAATTTTTAATTTTTAATTTTTAATTTTTAATTTTTAATTTTTAATTTTTAATTTTAATTTTTAATTTTTAATTTTTAATTTTTAATTTTTAATTTTTAATTTTTAATTTTTAATTTTTAATTTTTAATTTTTAATTTTTAATTTTTAATTTTTAATTTTTAATTTTTAATTTTTAATTTTTAATATTTAATTTTTAATTTCCAATTTTTAATTTTTAATTTTTAATTTTAAATTTTTAATTTTTAATTTTTTATTTATAATTTATAATTTTTAATTTTTAATTTTTATTTTTAATTTTTAATTATTAATTGTTAATTTTTAATTTTTAATTTTTAATTGTAAATTTTTAATTTTTAATTTTTAATTTTTAATTTTTAATTTTTAATTTTTAATTTTTAATTTTTAATTTTTAATTTTTAATTTTTAATTTTTAATTTTTAATTTTTAATTTTTAATTTTTAATTTTTAATTTTTAATTTTTAATTTTTAGTTTTTAATTTTTAATTTTTAATTTTTAATTTTTAATTTTTAATTTTTAATTTTTAATTTTTAATTTTTAATTTTTAATTTTTGATTTTTAATTTTTAATTTTTAATTTTTAATTTTTAATTTTTAATTTTTAATTTTTAATTTTTAATTTTTAATTTTTAATTTTTAATTTTTAATTTTAATTATTAATTTTTAATTTTTAATTTTTAATTTTTAATTTTTAATTTTTAATTTTTTAATTTTTAATTTTTAATTTAATTTTTAATTTTTAATTTTTAATTTTTAATTTTTAATTTTTAATTTTTAATTTTTAATTTTTAATTTTTAATTTTTAATTTTTAATTTTTAATTTTTAATTTTTAATTTTTAACTTTTAATTTTTAATTTTTAATTTTTAATTTTTAATTTTTAATTTTTAATTTTTAATTTTTAATTTTTAATTTTTAATTTTTAATTTTTAATTTTTAATTTTTAATTTTTAATTTTTAATTTTTAATTTTTAACTTTTAATTTTTAATTTTTAATTTTTAATTTTTAATTTTTAATTTTTAATTTTTAATTTTTAATTTTTAATGTTTAATTTTTAAATTTTAATTTTTAATTTTTATTTTTTAATTTTTAATTTTTAATTTTTAATTTTTAATTTTTAATTTTTAATTTTTTAATTTTTAATTTTTAATTTTTAGTTTTTAGGTTTTAATTTTTAATTTTTAATTTTTAATTTTTAATTTTTAGTTTTTAATTTTTAATTTTTAATTTTTAATTGTTAATTTTTAATTTTTAATTTTTAATTTTTAATTTTTAATTTTTAATTTTTAGATTTTTAATTTTTAATTTTTAATTTTTAATTTTTAATTATCAATTTTTAATTTTTAATTGTTTTTTATTTTTTAATTTATAATTTATAATTTTTAATTTTTATTTTTAATTTTTAATTATTAATTGTTTATTTTTAATTTTTAGTTTTTAATTTTTAATTTTTAATTTTTAATTTTTAATTTTTAATTTTTAATTTTTAATTTTTAATTTTTAATTTTTAATTTTTAATTTTTAATTTTTAATTTTTAATTTTTAATTTTAATTTTTAATTTTTAATTTTTAATTTTTAATTTTTAATTTTTAATTTTTAATTTTTATTTTTTAATTTTTAATTTTTAATTTTTAATTTTTAATTTTTAATTTTTAATATTTAACTTTTAATTTCCAATTTTTAATTTTTAATTTTTAATTTTTAATTTTTAATTTTTTAATTTTTAATTTTTAATTTTTAATTTTTAATTTTTAATTTTTAATTTTTAATTTTTAATTTTTAATTTTTAATATCTAATTTTTAATTTTTAATTTTTAATTTTTAATTTTTAATTTTTAATTTTTAATTTTTAATTTTTAATTTTTAATTTTTAATTTTTAATTTTTAATTTTTAATTTTTAATTTTTAATTTTTAATTTTTAATTTTTAATTTTTAATTTTTAATTTTTAATTTTTAATTTTAATTTTTAATTTTTAATTTTTAATTTTTAATTTTTAATTTTTGATTTTTAATTTTTAATTTTTAATTTTTAATTTTTAATTTTTAATTTTTAATTTTTAATTTTTAATTTTTAATTTTTAATTTTTAATTTTTAATTTTAATTTTTAATTTTTAATTTTTAATTTTTAATTTTTAATTTATAATTTTTAATTTTTAATTTTTAATTTTTAATTTTTAATATGTAATTTTTAATTTTTAATTTTTAATATTTATTTTTTAATTTTTAAATTTAAATTTAAAATTTTTAATTTTTAATTTTCAATTTTTAATTTTTAATTTTTAATTTTTAATTTTTGATTTTTAATTTTTAATTTTTAATTTTTAATTTTTAATTTTTAATTTTTAATTTTTAATTTTTAATTTTTAATTTTTTAATTTTTAATTTTTAATTTTTAAAATTAATTTTTAATTTTTAATTTTTAATTTTTAATTTTTAATTTTTAATTTTTAATTTTTAATTTTTAATTTTTAATTTTTAATTTTTAATTTTTAATTTTTAATTTTTAATTTTTAATTTTTAATTTTTTATTTTTTATTTTTAATTTTTAATTTTTAATTTTTAATTTTTAATTTTAAATTTTTAATTTTTAATTTTTAATTTCTAATTTTATATTTTAAATTTTGAATTTTTAATTTTAAATTTTTAATTTTTAATTTTTAATTTTTATTTTTAATTTTTAATTTTTGATTTTTAATTTTTAATTTAAAATTTTTAATTTTTAATTTTTAATTTTTGATTTTTGATTTTTAATTTTTAATTTTTAATTTTTAATTTTTAATTTTTAATTTTTAATTTTTAATTTTTAATTTTTAATTTTTAATTTTTAATTTTTAATTTTTAATTTTTAATTTTTAATTTTTAATTTTTAATTTTTAGTTTTTAATTTTTAATTTTTAATTTTTAATTTTTAATTTCTAATTTTTAATTTTTAATTTTAAATCTAAAATTTTGAATTTTTAATTTTTAATTTTTATTTTTAATTTTTAATTTTTAATTTTAATTATTAATTTTTAATTTTTGATTTTTAATTTTTAATTTTTAATTTTTAATTTTTAATTTTTAATTTTTAATTTTTAATTTTTAATTTTTAATTTTTAATTTTTAATTTTTAATTTTTAATTTTAATTTTAAATTTTTAATTTTTAATTTTTAATTTTTAATTTTTAATTTTGAATTTTTAATTTTTAATTTTTAATTTTTAATTTTTGTTTTTTAATTTTTAATATTTAATTTTAAATTTTTAATTTTTAATTTTTAATTTTTAATTTTTAGTTTTTAATTTTTAATTTTTAATTTTTAATTTTTAATTTTAAATTTTTAATTTTTAATTTTTAATCTTTAATTTTTAATTTTTAATTTTTGGATTTTAATGTTAAATTTTTAATTTTTTATTTTTAATTTTTTTATTTGATTTATATTTTTTAATTTTTAATTTTTAATTTTTAATTTTTAATTTTTAATTTTTAATTTTTAATTTTTAATTTTTAATTTTTAATTTTAATTTTTATTTTTAATTTTTAATTTTTAA
>CAVMKG010000718.1:20000-23841 GCA_963682025.1 Cordilura impudica
TTTTTAATTTTTAATTTTTAATTTTTAATTTTTAATTTTTAATTTTTAATTTTTAATTTTTAATTTAATTTTTAATTTTTAATTTTTAATTTTAATTTTTAATTTTTAATTTTTAATTTTTAATTTTTAATTTTTAATTTTTAATTTTTAATTTTTAATTTTTAATTTTTAATTTTTAATTTTTAATTTTTAATTTTTAATTTTTAATTTTTAATTTTTAATTTTTAATTTTTAATTTTTAATTTTTAATTTTTAATTTTTAATTTTTAATTTTTAATTTTTAATTTTTAATTTTTAATTTTTAATTTTTAATTTTTAATTTTTAATTTTTAATATTTTTAATTTTTAATTTTTAATTTTTAATTTTTAATTTTTAATTTTTAATTTTTAATTTTTAATTTTTAATTTTTAATTTTTAATTTTTAATTTTTAATTTTTAATTTTTTAATTTTTAATTTTTAATTTTTAATTTTTAATTTTTAATTTTTAATTTTTAATTTTTAATTTTTAATTTTTAATTTTTAATTTTTAATTTTTATTTTTTAATTTTTAATTTTTAATTTTTAATTTTTAATTTTTAATTTTTAATTTTTAATTTTTAATTTTTAATTTTTAATTTTAAATTTTTAATTTTTAATTTTTAATTTTTAATTTTTAATTTTTAATTTTAAATTTTTTATTATTAATATTTAATTTTTAATTTTTATTTTTAAAATTTTTAATTTTTAATTTTTAATTTTTAAATTTTAATTTTTAATTTTTAATCTTTAATTTTTAATTTTTAATTTTTAATTTGTAATTTTTAATTTTTAATTTTTAATTTTTTAATTTTTTATTTTTAATTTTTAATTTTTAATTTTTAATTTTTTATTTTTAATTTTTAATTTTTAATTTTTAATTTTTAATTTTTAATTTTTAATTTTTATTTTTAATTTTTAATTTTAAATTTGAATTTTTAATTTTTAATTTTTAATTTTTAGTTTTTAATTTTTTTTTTTATTTTAAATTCTTAATATTAAATTTTTAATTTTTAATTTTTAATTTATAATTTTTAATTTTTAGTTTTTAGTTGTTAGTTTTTAATTTTTAATTTTTAATTTTTAATTTTTAATTTTTAATTTTTAATTTTTAATTTTTAATTTTTAATTTTTAATTTTTAATTTTTAATTTTTAATTTTTAATTTTTAATTTTTAATTTTTAATTTTTAGATTTTAATTTTTAATTTTTAATTTTTAATTTTTAATTTTTAATTTTTAATTTTTAATTTTTAATTTTTAATTTTTAATTTTTAATTTTTAATTTTTAATTTTTAATTTTTAACTTTTAATTTTTAATTTTTAATTTTTAATTTTTAATTTTTAATTTTTAATTTTTAATTTTTAATTTTTAATTTTTAATTTTTAAATTTTAATTTTTAATTTTTAACTTTTAATTTTTAATTTTTAATTTTTAATTTTTAATTTTTTATTTTTAAACTTTAATTTTTATTTTTAATTTTTAATTTTTATTTTTTGTTGTTTAATATTTAATTTTAAATTTTTAATTTTTAATTTTTAATTTTTACTTTTTAATTTTTAATTTCTAATTTTTAATTTTTATTTTTTAATTTTTTATTTTTATTTTTAATTTTTAATTTTTAATTTATAATTTATAATTTTTAATTTTTAATTTTTAATTTTCAATTTTTAATTTTTAATTTTTAATTTTTAATTTTTAATTTTTAATTTTTAATTTTTAATTTTTAATTTTTAATTTTTAATTTTTAATTTTTAATTTTTAATTTTTAATTTTTAATTTTTAATTTTTAATTTTTAATTTTTAATTTTTAATTTTTAATTTTTAATTTTTAATATTTAATTTTTAATTTTTAATTTTTAATTTTTAATTTTTAATTTTTAATTTTTAATTTTTAATTTTTAATTTTTAATTTTTAATTTTTAAATTTTAATTTTTAATTTTTAATTTTTAATTTTTAATTTTTAATTTTTAATTTTTAGTTTTTAATTTTTAATTTTTAATTTTTAATTTTTAATTTTAAATTTTTAATTTTTAATTTTTAATTTTTAATTTTTAATTTTTAATTTTTAATTTTTAATTTTTAATTTTTAATTTTTAATTTTTATTTTTTAATTTTTAATTTTTAATTTTTAATTTTTAATTTTTAATTTTTAATTTTTAATTTTTAATTTTTAATTTTTAATTTTTAATTTTTAATTTTTAATTTTTTTAATTTTTAATTTTTAATTTTAATTTTTAATTTTTAATTTTTATTTTTTAATTTTTAATTTTTAATTTTTAATTTTTAATTTTTAATTTTTAATTTTAAATTTTTAATTTTTAATTTTTAATTTTTAATTTTTAATTTTTAATTTTTAATTTTTAATTTTTAATTTTTAATTTTTAATTTTTAATTTTTAATTTTTAATTATTAATTTTAAATTTTTAATTATTAATATTTAATTTTTAATTTTTATTTTTTAATTTTTAATTTCTAATTTTTAATTTTTAATTTTTAATTTTTAATTTTTAATTTTTAATTTTTAATTTTTAATTTTTAATTTTTAATTTTTAATTTTTAATTTTTAATTTTTAATTTTTAATTTTTAATTTTTAATTTTTAATTTTTAAATTTTAATTTTTAATTTTTAATCTTTAATTTTTAATTTTTAATTTTTAATTTGTAATTTTTAATTTTTAATTTTTAATTTTTAGTTTTTAATTTTTAATTTTTTATTTTTAATTTTTAATTTTTAATTTTTTATTTTTAATTTTTAATTTTTAATTTTTAATTTTTAATTTTTAATTTTTAATTTTTAATTTTTAATTTTTATTTTTAATTTTGAATTTGAATTTTTAATTTTTAATTTTTAGTTTTTAATTTTTAATTTTTTATTTTAAATTCTTAATATTAAATTTTTAATTTTTAGTTTTTAATTTTTAATTTTTAATTTTTAATTTTTAATTTTTAATTTTTAATTTTTAATTTTTAATTTTTAATTTTTAATTTTTAATTTTTAATTTTTAATTTTTAGATTTTAATTTTTAATTTTTAATTTTTAATTTTTAATTTTTAATCTTTAATTTTTAATTTTTAATTTTTGGATTTTAATGTTAAATTTTTAATTTTTTATTTTTAATTTTTATATTTGATTTATAATTTTTAATTTTTAATTTTTAATTTTTAATTTTTAAATTTTTAATTTTTAAATTTTAATTTTTAATTTTTAATTTTTAATTTTTAATTTTTAATTTTTAATTTTTAATTTTTAATTTTTAATTTTTAATTTTTAATTTTTAATTTTTAATTTTTAATTTTTAATTTTTAATTTTTAATTTTTAATTTTTAATTTTTAATTTTTAATTTTTAATTTTTAATTTTTAATTTTTAATTTTTAATTTTAATTTTAATTTTAATTTTTAATTTTTAATTTCTAATTTTTAATTTTTAATTTTTAATCTTTAATTTTTAATTTTTAAATTTAATTTTAATTTTTAATTTTTAATTTTTAGTTTTTAATTTTTAATTTTTAATTTTTAATTTTTAATCTTTAATTTTTAATTTTTAATTTATAATCTTTAATTTTTAATTTATAATTTTTTAATTTTAATTTTTAATTTTTAATTTTTAATTTTTAATTTTTAATATTTAATATTTAATTTTTAATTTTTAATTTTTAATTTTTAATTTTTAATTTTTAATTTTTAATTTTTAATTTTTAATTTTTAATTTTTAATTTTTAATTTTTAATTTTTAATTTTTAATTTTTAATTTTTAATATTTATTTTATAATTTTTTTTTTAATTTATATTTTTTAGTTATTAATTTTTTATTTTTAAACT
>CAVMKG010000719.1:0-55867 GCA_963682025.1 Cordilura impudica
ATTGGACTACTCACATTAATATCTGATGGACTCGTGGCAAAAATGTCCGAGCCTTTCCCAGTTATATGATATTAGATATCTACTTTGCATGGGCGGTGCTACGCCCACTGCTTCTATCACGCCCATTTTTTTGTTCGACTAATCACACAAAGAACCTATGGGCTCGCGAAAAGCCACAAAGCTCTCTCTTTTACAGTACTCCAAATATATGACATTTATTAGTTACTTTGCATGGGGAGTTCCACGCCCATTGGTGTGAACCCGCCAATTCTTTGTCTGACTCATACTAAGATCTGATGGTGTCGTGCAAAGTGCCAAAGCTTCCCTCTTTTAGTACACAAGTTATATGATATCATATATTTACTTTGTACGGGCGGTGCCACGCCCACTGCTCCGATCACGCCCATTTTGTCTAACTAATCACATGAATAACTTATTTTTTCACACAAAGTCCCAAGACTCTCACTAAAACAGTACTCCAGATATATGGCATTATATATTTTATTTGTATGGCAGGTACCACGCCTATTGGTCCGATAGTGCCTATTTTTTGTCCGACTGCTCACATTAATAATAGGTGCCATCAGACAAATTTTAAAAGCTCTCTCTATCATAATACTCGATATATATAACACTAGATGTAACCCGGTGTGCTTCGCTACACCCTCCCGCTCCCCCCCCCCCCTACCGAATTGTTACGAAAAGGCTCACGCAAGTCCCAAGGCTCTCACTAACACAGTAATTCAGACATATCACATTTAATATTAAGTTTGTATAGGGATACCATGCGCATTTGTCCAATCCCGCCCATTTTTTTGTCTGACTACTCACGTTAATAATAGATGACCTAAGATAAATTTTCAAAGCTCTCTCTATCATAGTACTTTATATATATGATATTAAAAAATTTACTTTGAATGGGAGGCGCCACGCCCACTAAAGATATTTAAAAAAAAAATACAGCCTGTAGCACTTCCGATAGCCGCAGTAAGAATCAGTGAAAATTTCAGGAAGATCAGATAAGTCGTTACGGAGATTACCTCCTACAAACAAACAAACACATTACCTCTTTATTATGCTAAGTATAGATCATTAATATAGATTCTTTTATTTTGATACTTACTGATATAAAATGTTTCTTGTTTGTTTTCGCGATTTTTGGGTTTGGCGATTTTTGATTTTGACAATACATTTTCCATGACATATCACATTGATACATAATGTACTTGTCAAAAGACTGTTGCTTTCGTAGTACATCATATATTTGATATAGGAGGTGCCACGCCCACTTATCCCATCCCGCCCAATTTTTATTGGACTACTCACATTAATATCTGATGGACTCGTGCAAAATGTCGAGCCTTTTCCCAGTTATATGATATTAGATATCTACTTTGCATGGGCGGTGCTACGCCCACTGCTTCTATCACGCCCATTTTTTTGTTCGACTAATCACACAAAGAACCTATGGGCTCGCGAAAAGCCACAAAGCTCTCTCTTTTACAGTACTCCAAATATATGACATTTATTAGTTACTTTGCATGGGGAGTTCCACGCCCATTGGTGTGAACCCGCCAATTCTTTGTCTGACTCATACTAAGATCTGATGGTGTCGTGCAAAGTGCCAAAGCTTCCCTCTTTTAGTACACAAGTTATATGATATCATATATTTACTTTGTACGGGCGGTGCCACGCCCACTGCTCCGATCACGCCCATTTTTGTCTAACTAATCACATGAATAACTTATTTTTTCACACAAAGTCCCAAGACTCTCACTAAAACAGTACTCCAGATATATGGCATTATATATTTTATTTGTATGGCAGGTACCACGCCTATTGGTCCGATAGTGCCTATTTTTTGTCCGACTGCTCACATTAATAATAGGTGCCATCAGACAAATTTTAAAAGCTCTCTCTATCATAATACTCGATATATATAACACTAGATGTAACCCGGTGTGCTTCGCTACACCCTCCCGCTCCCCCCCCCCCCCTACCGAATTGTTACGAAAAGGCTCACGCAAGTCCCAAGGCTCTCACTAACACAGTAATTCAGACATATCACATTTAATATTAAGTTTGTATAGGGATACCATGCGCATTTGTCCAATCCCGCCCATTTTTTTGTCTGACTACTCACGTTAATAATAGATGACCTAAGATAAATTTTCAAAGCTCTCTCTATCATAGTACTTTATATATATGATATTAAAAATTTACTTTGAATGGGAGGCGCCACGCCCACTAAAGATATTTAAAAAAAAATACAGCCTGTAGCACTTCCGATAGCCGCAGTAAGAATCAGTGAAAATTTCAGGAAGATCAGATAAGTCGTTACGGAGATTACCTCCTACAAACAAACAAACACATTACCTCTTTATTATGCTAAGTATAGATCATTAATATAGATTCTTTTATTTTGATACTTACTGATATAAAATGTTTCTTGTTTGTTTTCGCGATTTTTGGGTTTGGCGATTTTTGATTTTGACAATACATTTTCCATGACATATCACATTGATAACTAATGTACTTGTCAAAAGACTGTTGCTTTCGTAGTACATCATATATTTGATATAGGAGGTGCCACGCCCACTTATCCCATCCCGCCCAATTTTTATTGGACTACTCACATTAATATCTGATGGACTCGTGCAAAATGTCGAGCCTTTCCCAGTTATATGATATTAGATATCTACTTTGCATGGGCGGTGCTACGCCCACTGCTTCTATCACGCCCATTTTTTTGTTCGACTAATCACACAAAGAACCTATGGGCTCGCGAAAAGCCACAAAGCTCTCTCTTTTACAGTACTCCAAATATATGACATTTATTAGTTACTTTGCATGGGGAGTTCCACGCCCATTGGTGTGAACCCGCCAATTCTTTGTCTGACTCATACTAAGATCTGATGGTGTCGTGCAAAGTACCAAAGCTTCCCTCTTTTAGTACACAAGTTATATGATATCATATATTTACTTTGTACGGGCGGTGCCACGCCCACTGCTCCGATCACGCCCATTTTTGTCTAACTAATCACATGAATAACTTATTTTTTCACACAAAGTCCCAAGACTCTCACTAAAACAGTACTCCAGATATATGGCATTATATATTTTATTTGTATGGCAGGTACCACGCCTATTGGTCCGATAGTGCCTATTTTTTGTCCGACTGCTCACATTAATAATAGGTGCCATCAGACAAATTTTAAAAGCTCTCTCTATCATAATACTCGATATATATAACATTGAATTATTACTTGTATGGGAGGTACCACGCCCACTTCTCCGATCCGGCCCCTTTCCGGCGTGGCTACTAATATTAACAATAGGTGACCTCACACAAATTTGCAAAGCTCTCCCTGTCATGGTACTCCATTTATGTATATGATATTAAAAATTTACTTTGTGTGGGAGGTGCCACGCCCACTAAAAATATTAAAAAAATTATAGCCTATAGCACTTCCCATATCCGCAGTAAGACTCTGTGAAAATTTCAGGAAGATTAGATGGCTAGTTACGGAGATTACCCCCTACAAACAAACAAACAAACAAACAAACAAACAAACAAACAAACAAACACACATTACCTCTTTATAATATTAGTATAGACATGTTGTAGATTAATTTTGTGATTTTTTAAGTAAATCCCTCTGCCAGAACTTTTTTGACAAGGATTTTATTTTCGCGGAATTCGAGAAAAATTGGATTTTTGTGAAATATTCTGTAAATGTACTCTTTCTAAATACTTTGTATCAAAAATTCATGACTTTTCTGCTTTTAAATATTATATTTATCTTAATAGCCTAGGGTTTTGGAGAAAAATATTATGACTCCATTAACCCTTTTGGAATTGGGGTCACATATGACCCCAAACTAATAAAAGATAATTTGTTAAAAAAATTCAAAGATTTTGTAAGTGCTGTCCAATTTTTAGATGCGACACTTAAAATATAATAACCAAATATGTAGAAGTTTTGTTCCAAAAATTTGGGATAAATCCGAGAACGTTAACCCATTATTTGCCAAGGCCAGCTTTGGCTTTTAAGATATTTTGAAATAAAAATGACTAAAACGAGTTTTTTATTAAAGTCGTTGATACCACTATTTAGAATTTAAGAAAAATAATTCGGTTAATTTTTATTTATTTAACCATTCAGTGCTCCTGGGATCAAAATAATCCATTGTGATATATCTTTGGTGCAATTATCTGCTTATTGCTCGCGAATATAAATTAAAACAACTTTTAACCAATTTTGTTATAAAATTACTTTATGTAATAAAGTAATAGTTGAATTTATTGCTGTCTCACCCACCAATTTGGTGGATATTGATAAAAAACGCAAAAAAAAAAAATTTCAGGTCAATCGGTGAGGATGTCATTACTTATAATGGTTGACATTTTTCGATTTTTTATAATCGGTCGCTTTATATTATCTTCAATGTCACCTACATGTTTTGAAACTTCTACCATTTTATTTCCCAGTTTTAAATAGTTTATTAAATAAAAGTAAATTTGAAATATAATAATATATATAAAAGGTAATATTAAATTAATACTACTCTTAATGGAATAAATTACAAAATTAAATCAAAGTGAATTTCAAAAACGTCCTATTTTTTAGACATATGACTTAAGTTGTTTTAATTTATATTCGCGAGCAATAAGCAGATAATTGCACCAGAGATACATCACAATGGATAATTTTGATCTCAGGAGCACTGAAGGGTTAAATAAATAAAAATTAACCGAATTATTTTTCTTAAATTCCAAATAGTGGATCAACGAGTTTAATAGAAAAACTCGTTTTAGGTCATTTTTATTTTAAAATATCATAAAATCCAAAGCTGGCCTTGGCAAATAATGGGTTAATGATCTCGGATTTATCCCAAATTTTTGGGACAAAACTTCTATACATTTGGTTATTTTATTTTAAGCTTCGCATCTAAAAATTGGACAGCACTTACAAAATATTTGAATTTTTTACATAAATTGTCTTTTATTAGTTTGGGGTCATATGTGACCCCAATTCCAAAAGGGTTAATGGAGTCATATTATTTTTTTCCGAAACCCTAGGCTATTAAGATAAAATATAACATTTAAAAGTAGAAAAATGATGAATTTTTGATACAAAGAATTTAGAAAGAGTACATTTACAGAATATTTCACAAAAATCCAAGTTTTCTCGAAATCCGCAAAAATAAAATCCTTGTCAAAAAAATTCTGGCAGAGGGATTTACTTAAAAATTCACACAGTTAATCTGCAACATGCATTTAATAAAACGTTAAAGTAATATGTTAATTTTTTTTAAATTTTGTTTAAGAAAATTTTTTCAAACTTGAAAAAGGAGTTTTAAAAATTTTATCAAAAAATTTCCAATTTTCGGTCTCAATGCGCAATAGGTTAACAACGTGGTAATAAAACAATACTTCATATCTGAGTACCTATAAGTATAGAGACCAAAAAAGAATGATGGCTTTAATCAATTTCTCAAAGTTGAAAAAAATGCCATCAAATTTCATGACCTAGTTTTTTTTTGGCACAAAAGTGGTCTGGGGCATTTGCTATTTCTTGGCGAGGTTTCATACGATTTTGAAGTTATATAGCCTTTTGAAAGGATAATTTAATACTGATCCCGAATTATGTAACAGCTTGTCGGAAAAATTAAACTATAGAACGAAATTTTCGTAAAATCTGGAAAAAAGTCATGTTTTCCCCATATAAAACACTTGAAATTTTCAATCGCTTTGCGCCACGACTAAACGTCTTTTGATTGGCCCAAAACTTTGTATTTCTCACTTTTTTTGCTATTCGCATATTTCTAGGGGGTGAGACCGACAGTTTGAACACTTTTTTTTATTAAGGGGCACCCTAATGTCTACACATATAGCCCCCATGCAAATAACCCTAACCAGACCATCTAAAATTGTCGTAAGATCCAAATGTTCATATATATATATATATATCTAAAGAGATAAAATTTGGAGTATGTCTGTATATTATAACCGCTAACCATAGTCCCCATGCAAAGCCGATTCCAGATCTTAACTTAAATTCATCAAAAAACAAAAATATTGAATAATTTTTCTTAAATTTGGTTTATGTCTATTTCTGAGATAAGTAAATGGCTTTCGGTCATGTTCGTTCCATTTTTATACCCTATACCACTATGTGGTTTGGGTATAATGACTTGGTGCTGCTGTTTGTAACAACCAAAAATATTTGACCTAGACCCATCTTTAATTATACCGATCGAATCAGAATCACTTTCTGAGTTGATTTAACAATGTCCGTCCGTCCGTCCGTCCGTCCGTCCGTCTGTGTGTCCATGTAAAGTTTGTAATCAAACTGCAGGTCGCAAATATGAATACATTTTGATGAAATTTGGTATATAAGCTTTTATCTGCCATGGGATGAACGCTATTGAAATTGGTGAGAATCGGTCCATATTCAGACCTAGCCCCCATACAAATTACCCCTATGAAATCGACATAAATTGCCATAAGATCCAAATTGTCATATAGATCTTACTCAAATTGGGTTTTGTATGCGTTCATTACGTCCATTAATGAGTAGTCCAAAAATAATACCTTTGGCCACATATAGAGCTGCTTCCCGATCTTCACTTAAATCTATTAAAGAACAAAAATATTGCACTGATTCTTCTCAGATTTTGTTTGTATATATTTTTGCAAAATACAAGAGACTTTAGCAAACATCATCAGGATCGGTCCATTTTTGGACCTAGTCCCCATATAGATATAGCATCCGATATGAACTTTTTCATATCTTCAGCCAAAAAAATTAATAAAAATCAGACTCAAATTTGGTTTTTGCTTATTTTCTATGTCCAGTTAGTTGGGCCTAAGAGATAGGGCATGGTATAGGGTATCGTATAGTCGGTCTAGACCGACTATAATTTTCTTACTTGTTTAACTTAGTCCCCTTATAAGACTAACATCATTTCTGCACGCCACAAATTAATAACAACACCATTAAAATTTGGTTCATCAAAGTTTGATCCAAAACCCTCCTGGTGTAGGTTATCGGTGCACTGCGGCTGAAATTTTGATATCATTGGCCAAAAATTCTATTTTTTTTGTCACCGATTTTTAAAATTTTAACGCCTTTTTGTAGCTTATATATCCAGATTAAGGTGGCCACAAAATTAGGTTAAACTATTGCTAATTGTGGGCGTGGCATGTTGATTTTTTAATTCCAGAAAAAGGTGATTATTTTTTGTTTTTTGTCAAAAATAAATGGTTACTACTTGCAAGCTATCATCGATAATGACCTGCGATCTTTTTTATAATGTTGGTAGGATTATAGTCTTTAGTTTTTGTGGGTAATCACAGCCGTACCTCTTAAGATTAGGGGGCGTTATGAAATATTTATGAAACTACTATATTTTTCTCAAATTTAAAATTAAGTGGAATAGAACTTCTAGGGAGCAAAAGGGAACAAGAAACGTATACCACCATAAGAAATGTGAAGGTGTCCTCTTTAACCGTATGTATACCTCTGTACCCGTGTCGACCCGTGGGTAGAACACTTTTTGCATTTTAATGAAATTACTCTAAAACAATTCAAATTACATTAATTTAAACAGCCCTATAAGTACTCGTATACAATGGTGTATTAAATTTGTGCTTTAGGTATTTTGTAGCTTATAATAGTCATTATTTGTTCTATTACCATAATATATTTGTAAGTAAGAATGCAACACTACAGCCATTATAATTACAGTTAGATGGGCAGCAAATTGAAGTAAGCTACCAATTAGTGCTGACAATGATAGATGGAAAACTAGGTCAGGCTTTGACTAACACGAAGGCTGCATCCAGCTGCATTATATGCCAAGCAACATCAAGCCAATTAAACCAAGTCCCGACAAAATCATTAGATAATACCGATGCATATGAATTTAGATTATCACCACTACATGCAAGAATACGACTTATGGAACATATACTAAAAATCAGTTATGATTTGGATTTCGGGTCTTCAGGATCAATAAGAAACAACGAAACCAACAAAGAGTTAAGAAGTTCAAAAAACAAACATGTTCAAGATGTATTTCGCAAATTTGGATTGATTATAGATCAGCCAAAACAAGGTTCAGTCAATACAAATGATGGCAATAACGCAAGAAGATTCTTTTCAGATCCAGAAACAGCATCTGAAATAAAAGGAGTGGATTTAAACCTTATTTTCAGATTTAAATTAATCCTAGAAGTACTTGCGTGCAATGAAGAAATTGACTCTAGAAAATTTGGACATTAAGCTAAGGAAACTGCAAAAATATATTATTATAAGTTACGAAGTACGAAGTATTATAATTTAATATTATTTATTTTATTTTTTCTTTTGAGCGAACGAAGGATTTACCAGCTTGATTATAATGCTGCGTCGCAGCAGTTTTGATTCATCCAAGCACTGTGAGGTGCTCGGTCAGAATTGAGAAATAAAGTGGACAAGTGTATCTTCGCTTATCTAAATTAATTCTGAATTTTATTTACAATTTTGTGTAGTATTTATACAAAACAATTTGTTACAATATTTTGTATGACTAATTCTTATTGCTACTTGCTTATTGCTAGTTGCTTATTGCTACATTCCTAGTAATCATGTTTCGAATTTACATGTTATTTTCCGTTAGTGACATACTTAATTATTGTTAGATTTAAATTACAATTTATTAATTATTTTACAAGTTATTAGGGTATGGTGCATTCCACTATGATGGGTACACTACAATATACAACCAACTACCCATGGCGAAATATGACTGCAATAGTTCACAAAATCTTTTTATGGAAAATATGTGTTTATAATCATTTGGTGCCACTTGGAGATCTATCAGAGGATTCTCAGGAAAAAAGGAATAAGGATTACAGATTTTATATAGAGAACAATACTAGTAAGATTTCACGAAATACCACAAATGAAGATCTATTTAATATATTATTGGCAACGTCAGATCCGTTCATCTCCAGTATTCGAAATCAATGGAAAGTGGAACATCGGGATTTAGATGAAGAAGTCAAAAAACTACTAAAGAACAGAAATAACAGAGAACAAAATATGGAATATTTGCAATCAATATTTGAGTCAAATGAATAATAATTATAATTGCCTTTCATTGTTATTTAAGTACGAAAAACATAGTATTAGTAAAAAATAATAATAAACAGAACCTACCATTGTTACAAATGCAATTAAAATCTATTGAATTTTTATACCCTATACCACTATGTGGTTTGGGTATAATGACTTTGTGCTGCTGTTTGTAACAACCAAAAATATTTGACCTAGACCCATCATTAATTATACCGATCGAATCAGAATCACTTTCTGAGTTGATTTAACAATGTCCGTCCGTCCGTCCGTCTGTGTGTCCATGTAAACATGTAATCAAACTGCAGGTCGCAAATATGAATATATTTTGATGAAATTTGTTATGTAAGCTTTTATAGGCCATGGGATGAACGCTATTGAAATTGGTGAGAATCGGTCCATGTTCAGACCTAGCCCCCATACAAATGACCCCTATAAAATCGACATAAATTGCCATAAGATCCAAATTGTCGTATAGATCTTAGTCAAATTGGGTTTGTTTTTGTTTATTTCATCCACTAATGAGTAGTCCAAACACGATCCCTTTGACCCCATATAGAGCTGCTTCCCGATCTTCATTTAAATCTATTAAAAAACAAAAATATTGCACCGATTCTTCTCAAATTTTGTTTGTATATATTTTTGCAAAATACAAGAGACTTTACCAAACAAGATCAGGATCGGTCCATTTTTGGACCAAGTCCCTATATAGATATAGCATCCGATATGAACTTTTTCATATCTGCAGCCAAAAAAATTAATAAAAATCCCACTCAAATTTTGTTTTTGCTTTTTTTCTATGTCCAGTTAGTTGGGCCTAAGAGATAGGGTCTCTAAACGCATGGTATAGGGTATCATATAGTCGGTCTAGACCGACTATAATTTTCTTACTTGTTGCTTATTTTCTATGTCCAGTTAGTTGGGTCTAAGAGATAGGGTTTCTAAACGCATGGTATAGGGTATCGTATAGTCGGTCTAGACCGACTATAATTTTCTTACTTGTTTATTTTTAAAATGTTTTTTAAAATTATCAAATTTGACAGCAAAAAATAGTAAATTTTTCTGTAGTAATAGCAAGATTTTTAGATAATATTATTAACGTTTTTTTTAAGTGTAAATAGTCCTTCAGTGTAAACAAATTTGCAAATTTGACAACAAAAAATTTTTAATTTAATAGCAAAATCTCCAGTTGATTTTACTATTTTTTTTTTTTGGGTGTAAAAACTTTTTTGAGTGTAACATTAAAAAAATCCCATTATTACAAAAAATGTTTATAATTATTATTAAAATCAAAATATTAAATTTTTTAATAAATAAAAAAATAATAAACACATATTTCACTCTAAAAATTAAAAAAAAATCAAAAGTTCAACTTTGACCTAGAATTTTAATGTAATTAAAACTAAGTCAAGCTGAACTAAATATCTATCCATTAAAAAAAATCACTTAAATATTTTGATCAGTTCAAAAGTTACAGAACTTTGGCCAATGAAAAACGATTTTCAGCGACTGTGCGGTGTAGACCGACTATAGTTTTCTTACCTTTTGTTTTTAAATAAGTACATTTTCAAATCAATATATAAAAGCGACAGTATGCATGTTTTTCTCTTATTCTTTTTATTTATTTATATATTTATTTATTTGTTTATTTAATTTTGTAACTTGTACAACGAAACTTTTATCTTCAAAATTAGAAGTATAATTTAAATTCACACAAGTAAAACAACAATTACATACAAAATAAATTTTTTAACTCTTTTTACCTAAAAGCATTTATGAACAAATAGTAATATATTCTAATAAAACATATTCTGCTGAAATAAGGTATTATTTTATTATCTTATATATTAAAAAAAATTATGAAAACCAAAGTCAGACTGTGTGGCCGTTCTATTTGGCCGATGTCCTTCATTTTTTTTCTAATGAAAGGTATTTAGACACAGATATGTCATCAATCATTGAAATTTCCTCAACTCCCACCTAATGTCCTATTTTTAGTATATTTAGTTTAATAAAATCCGTTTTGTGCATGTTAAGTACTCTAAATTTCTTCTGAATTTTGAATAATTTAGTTTCATTATGACTTTTCCATAAATCTTTCCAGGTGTCAAAAATATTTTTTTAATAGTTTGCCTATATTCTGAATATTAATATGAAATTTTTAAAAAATTTTTGGATTTCCACATACATATATTTAGGTAGCTAGGTACTCACAGAAACGATATTTTATTATTAGGTAGAGAAGTAATTAATAATCTTATATGTTGAATTATCATATTGCTATTAAATGGATCTTGTAGTCCTTCTAGTGCACTTTTCCTGTCTGATACAATTAATGTTTTCGCAGGCATGTTTGTTTGATGTTCAAACAAGTTATCTATGAATAAAATTACATTTTTTTTTTTAAATTCTAACACGTTGCTAGTTTTTTAATTGTTGAAGGAAAATATTCTAAAGACGTATGGCAGTTATAACACATTGCCTTTCGAATATCCATGTACGATGGCCAATTTGAACTAAATTTCTATTACTTCCGAGTTACCTAAATCTCAAACGTTCTTATTTTCAGCAGGGCTTTAAACAACACACCAAATATTGTCTTAGAACAAAGAGTTACACTGAGGAGCAAAAGTGTAACATGGTACACAATGTTATGATATGATGCTCAATATTTCTTATAATGTATGAAAATGAAATAATTTTTTCAGCTTATCTTATTTATTGTCATTTCCTAAAAATATAACACTAAGATACTTAATTCTATTATTAATATTAAATAAGATAATTATAATTAAAGTGAGTATTCAAATGTTACAATTTTGCACCCAGCAATATTTTCATATTTTCTAATCTATTTTATCGCTGTTTTAATATTTTGTCCCTAAACCTTTAGCTCTCTGTAGTTCTTGCAGTCTCTTTGGCATACTGTTACAAAAATTTGCAACCATTTCGTTGGGAATCGACTCCTAAATGTCCTTAACTCGGATCCATAGCTCGTTCACGCCATTTGGGGGTTCCGCGTAATTCGATAGTTTTGCCTTTATATAACTCCAAAAATTTCCGATTGGATTCATATCCGGCGACTGTGGAGGCCACTTTAAAATCGAAAATTCTTGGTTTTCTAACCAATTCTTTACAATTTTATCCGTATGCTTCGGGTCATTATCTTACTGAAACACAACGTTTTCAGGAGAAAGACCCGATTTTTCAATGGCAGCTGGTATATTATTTTGTAAAATTTTTAGATATTGCCCCTTTTTCATAATACCATCAATTTTACTAACGGATTTACTCCATTTTTGGTAATTTAACTCCAAACCATTATCGAACCACCACCATGTTTCATTGTCTGGGTGACCTGGTTTAGGGTTATGGTATTGGGATCTTTAGTCCAGTACCATGAACGACCATCTGACTCGAAACGTTTAATTTTGGTCTCATCAGACCATAAACCTTAAAAAAAGTAAAAATATTTTTATTAAAATTTAAAAATTTAACTCAATATTTGCACTTACCTGACTCCAATCGTGTTCTGTCCCATTTTTATATGTTTGAACAAGTTCCTTTCTCCGCTGTATGTTCTTTTTGGACAAAAATGGTTTTTTCTTTTTTTTTCAGCAGCCAATCTTTTTAAACCACCGACTGGCATCATTCTTTAATGTTATTAGGGTTGCGAGATGCCGACTAGTACTGTCATCTATAATTCTTGGACGTCCAATAAGTGGAACTGTATTATTTATTCCATGCTTCTGCTTTATTCTTTGCGCGGTCATATGATTTATTTTTAATTTTTCAGCTATTTTTCTTACAGATTCATTATTTTTACATCAATTTATTTTTTCTTTAACTTTGGAACCTTCCATTTTTCCGTTTATTTATTCTTTAATATGCACAGAGAAAAATTAAAAGGTGCAAAAGTGTAACATTAGGCGATATATCTTTGTTTACCATTATTTTTATTACTTATCACAATAAAATAAAAAAAGTTTGTATTTTATTTTAAATAGAGGGCAATATATATGATAAGTTAAAATAATTATTTTATTTGCATACACAATAAGGTATACTGAGCATTATTTCACAACATTTAGTAACATGTTACACTTTTGCTCCTCAGTGTATATTGAGGTAATCTCCATTAGCTCTATAAATACTGATACCATAAACGTTATGAGGATCGAGTATGTTTTGGCCACAGCCAGCAATTACGTGATCTGACCAGGTGAGAGTAATATTTGTTTGTAGCTTATAGGAGGCATTCTACATTTTTTTTTATATTTTTAATGGGCGAAGCTCCTCCCATACAAAGTGATTTTTTTATATCACATATAACGAATACTATGACAGGGAGAGCTTATTGTGCAAATTTGTGCAAATTGACGTGCCATGCCGAAAATGGTGGGATCTGACAAGTGGGCGTGTCACCTCGCATACAACGTAGTTATTCAATATTTTATATCTCGAGTTAAATGACAGATAGAGGTTTGCAATTTGTCTGCGGTCATATATTATTAATGTGAGTAGTCGGAGAAAAATTTGGCTGGTTCAGGCCATAAGCGTGGCACCACACATACAAATCAAATATTAGATACTGATATAAATAAAGTATGTCCATATGAGCTACAAATTTAAAATTTAAAATTTTTAGATATTACAAAGAAGAATTAAATCTTAAGAAGCTTATATTGAATATATAAAAGAAAAAATCGTTTAATTAATATAATTGTAAGTTTAATGAAAACAGCTACCATAAAGAAGCACCATTATTCAGACATGATTATACACAGACACACACACATTAATAAACATATGAGTATATAAATATATAAAATTAAGTTTTGTTGCAATTAAATATGCACATTCTCATTAAAACTTTGTGCCATTAATAAATGCCACCAGGGATGCTAAGTAACACGTTCGTTTATACAAGCACTTGCGCATACATTTACACCAGTCAAAACCTCGAAAATGGGTACACATACTCGAACATCATTTCCAACAGAGTGTAAATCGGCCTTCTATAATATTATAGATTTTATTAACTAATTTTAACTGTTGAGGGCAATAATATATCGGGTGGGGTAAATTTTTATATATGAAGAATATTTTTCGATAGAATTTCGTTTGTGATTTTTTTTGATTGAATAAACCCTTAGGGCAGTATTGAAAAAAATTAAAGTGTAGACTTTATTGTATGTTTTTCATACAAAATTGTTGATAAAGTCTACTTGAAGTACACTTTAATTTTTTTGCATACGGCCGTTAAACTTTAAAGAATTTCTTAAATGTGTGAACAGATTATTCGTCAATTTAATTAATTAATTGCAATTAAATATTATTGATATTATTATATTATTATCAGTTTTGTAAAAAAAGATAAGTTAAAAAATATTCGGCATCAGCGGCAACAAAGTGTGGCCATTCAGAAGGCGATGGGATAGTTTTGTTAATTTTTAATGCTAATACAATCGATACATTGTTAATAAGAAGTTCTGAAATATTTGTAATGAATATGATAATCAGACCGTTATGCTCTTAATAGGACAGAAATGACTGTAACAAACTTCAACTATAGCGCTGGCAACACGATTTCATTAATAGGGAACTAAATCTTCATAAAGGAATTAAGTACCAGAAAGCAAAGCTGACAATTCTGAAATGCTTTTCCCTAGGTTATAGCCGATGTCACAGTGACCAGTGAGATGTCCTACCAATTTTAATAACTTTTTCATAATTTCTCAATTAAAAGATCTTTGGATATAACACTTTATATATAAAGAATTAATTGATATTTAGGAAACAATCAGTAATAAATATTTAAGCTCGCCACACACGTGCTGACTGATAAGCTCAGAAGTTGGTTGACCTACAGGCGTTAATATTTCTTTAATAAGAATTTTGGAAATTCGCAAAAAGGGTAAACACGCTACCTTTAATATCTTTTACAAATAATTCGAGAAATATGAGATTTTGGTAGAAAGATTCAAACTCGAGTAACAAACATCGGAGAATACGTATTTTGGATAAAAAATGTTCAAAAAGAGTAAGATCGCGCATTGTTTATAAATAAATAAATGATATTTTTGGTGTAGACACTTTAGGGGGGTAAAACCGGATATAAGGGTGGAAGTGGTATCATTTGAATCTTCTTGAAAAAATAATTAAAAATAGTTATTTTTTTATTCAGTACAATTCAATTGGGTTCTTTATATAGCATTTATGGTAAAAGTGATTTAAAATTTTTTTTTTTTTAGTTTAGGATACATTTTCCTTTTCTACTTAAATATTAAATAATAATTTTTTACAATAAGTTGCAGTTTTGTTAACATATTTTAAAGATCAGTCTTTGTTTGACCGCGATCGCAGACAGACGTATAACTTATAACAAAGTATAATTTTAAAAAAATTTTATACAACAAAACATTTAAAAAAAAAACAACAAAATTTTTTACAAACAAAGGGATTAGCATCGGTAATCCCCCAAAAACAATAGCAGTGCAGTTTGCATAAAACATAAAATTGTTTTTCAAAACAAGGGGATTAGTGAATTCTTTACTGAATTGTTAATCCCACAATAACAATCAAAGTGCATGATAAACAACAATAGTTAAGGTTTACTATACTACAAATAAACAATTAAAGGTCTTCACCACTCAACACCCATTACGGATATTAAAGCGGAACTCATTTTGTTAGGACATTAAGTCAGAGCTATTACAAATGTCAAGAGTCGTACTACAAAGGAACCTCTATCAATGTTTTTCGTTAACTTAGAACCAAATGTAAATAATAAAACTGTGTATGATATAAAACATATAAACCACGCCATAGTTTAAATTGAACCACCAATGAGAATAAATTACTTAGTACAATGTCATCACTGTCAACAGTTTGGTCATACCAAATCATACTGTAGAAACCAATTTAGGTGTGTAAAGTGTGGTATGGATCATGCCACAGCGGAATGCAATAGAGATGCAAACAGTCCAGCACGTTGTGTGCACTGTTTACAAAACCACACAGCGAATTATAAAGGTTGTAAGGTCTATCAAAACCTAGTTTCAAGAAGATCCGCTGGTCAAAAATTTTTTTCCTATAGCCAAAGAAATAATAATTCTAGAGAAAATCCCCAATGTAACTTTGTCCCAAATAGTCAACCAAATAGACAACCTAATTCAAACATGTTAAATATGTCATATTCAGAAGCTTTAAAAAGTTCAGATTTTAAAGAAAACTCTCGGATGGATAGACTTGAGAGGATGATGGAAAACTTGATGAATATGATGTCAATGCTAATGGCTAAATTATGCAACTAAATTTAAGGATAGGAATATGGAACGCTATGGGCTTCCTAATCATACAAATGAAACTGAAATTTTCATTAAAAATAACTATATTGATATATTTTTGATCTCTGAAACTCACTTCACGAATAAATCATTTTTTAAAATAAGAAATTATGATATAGTGACTGCTAACCACCCCGATGATAGAGCACACGCAGGCGCCGCAATTTTAATAAAATCTAGTATAAAATATGAAATACTAGATCCCATTCAAAAAACTTTTTTGCAAGCAGCCGGTGTGAAAGTAATATGTGATAGCAATGCTTTTAATATATATTCTATTTACTTCCCACCCAGACGTTCAGTAAAATGTGTGGATTATGAAAACTTTTTTAAAAAACTTAGCCCAAAGTTCATTGTAGGAGGTAACTTCAATGCTAAACATCCATGGTGGGGATCTCGACTAGCAAATCCGAAAGGTAAAGAGCTATACAAATGTATTTTAAAAAACAAATATTCGTCTTTGTCTACTGGAAGCCCTACATACTGGACAAGTGATCCTACTAAAATTCCAGACCTTCTGGATTTCATTGTTTATTAAGGTATTTCTAGAGCACTTTTGGATATATCAGATAGTGCAGATTTGAGTTCTGACCATTAAATTTGAACATTTCTATTAAAACTGAAAGCGAATTAGAAGATGCCATAGAATCGTTTACGAGCTTAATTCATGAGGCAGCTTGTTTATCTACCCCACCATAATGTAATTCGAATGGTTCTAATGTGAAAATTTCTGCTGAAATAAGAGAACTTATTATGAACAAACGTTGCTTGAGGAGAATTTACCAAAGAACTAGAAGTCCATTGGATAAGACCAACTTAAATCGAGCGGCTAATTACTTAAAAAAACGCCTCAAAGAATATAAAAATAATTCCGTCAAAGACTTTCTTAAGAATTTGGATGTTACGAAAAATGACGAATATAGTCTTTAGAAGGAAACCAAATATTTAAAACGTCCTGCTAAAAGGAATATACCGATCAAGGATGTTAATGGTGTTTGGAGTAGATCTGACAAAGATAAAGCAAACGTATTTAAGGAGCACTTAGAACAAACTTTTACACCATTTGATTTAAATAGTCCTTTAAATAGACATGAAATATTACAATTCCTTGATGTAGCATGCCAAATGGATCGTCCTATTAAGCATGTGACTCCTTCTGAGGTAAAAAATATTATAAAAGAACTCAATTCGAAAAAAGCACCAGGTTATGACAGTATTGACTCTACAGTAGTTAAGGCTTTACCTAAAAAAGGCTATGTTTTCCTTACAACAGTGTTTAACTCTATTTTAAGACTAAACTACTACCCATCCCAATGGAAATATGCAAAAATTATAATGATAAACAAACCAAATAAACCTGAAAATTGTGTTTCGTCCTATAGACCAATAAGTTTGTTACCAACATTTTCCAAGATATTCGAAAGACTTCTTCTAAAAAGATTACTGCCTATACTGGAAAAACAGCATATTATTCCAGATTATCAGTTTGGTCTCAGGCATAAACACGGCACGCCAGAACAGTGTCACCGGATTGTCAACGTCATTAGAAATACATTTGAAAAAAAATTTTATTGTTCCGCTGTGTTCTTGGATGTGCAACAAGCTTTCGATAAAGTATGGCATATTGGGTTGTTATACAAACTAAAAAAGCTGATCCCAGCTCCATTTTATCTATTGCTTAAATCATATCTTTATGAAAGATGGTTTTTCGTTAATGTTAACGATTGTTATTCAAATTTTGGTCAAATTAAATCAGGTATTCCACAGGGCAGTGTATTAGGCTCAGTACTTTATACGATTTTTACATCAGATATGCCAACAGTGGATGGATTAACCATTGCAACATACGCTGACGACACTGCTATACTAGCATCATATGAGTCAAAAGTTGAAGCATCTGAACAGGTACAAAATGAACTGAATCTTATACAAAGTTGGTTGCAAAAATGGAACATTAGAGTTAACACGGAAAAGTCCATTCACGCTACATTTACGCTGAGGAAAGGTGATTGCCCAAGACTAACTTTAAATGGAACCTCTATTCCAACAAGTAACAATGTGAAGTATCTGGGGCTGCATCTAGACAGAAGACTTACATGGAGGAAACATATTGACAAAAAGAAGGAACATTTAAAAATCAAAACAAAAAAATTCTCTGGCTGCTGAGATCGAAATCTGAATTAAGCCTGAAAAATAAAGTTATTTTATATAAAACCATTCTCAAGCCAGTTTGGACTTATGGTTTGCAACTATGGGGAACTACTAGCAATTCAAATGTGGAAATTCTGCAAAGGTATCAATCTAAAACATTACGACTAATATCTGATGCGCCGTGGTATATTAAAAACAGCAATATACATAAGGATCTCGGTATATCAACAATAAAAGATGAAATCAACAAGTTTAGTGAAAGATATCTTGATAGACTAAGCAATCACTCAAACGTTTTAGCCATTAACCTATTAGATGACAGTGACGAAATACATAGGCTAAAAAGATTTCACATACTTGATCTACCTTTTAGGAAGTAGCGATAAATAAAAATAATGATATATATTTATATGTAAATAATACATTAATGTAATATATATTTTTTATTGAGTTCATTGGAACTCAATTATTTTAAGTTAATTGTAAATGTTATAAGAGTTGCTTATTATTTTTGTAAAATAGATTGCAAATAAAGATAGAATTAAAAAAAAAAAAAAAAATCTTTTAAAGATGGAGACACAAGTTTTTGAAAACATTTATAAATTTATATTTTTTATAATCCTTCAATAAGAATTAATATTCAAAAACGTTCAACAATAATTGTTAAACATAATAATTGTTAAACATTTTGTGGTTTTTAGCCGGTAGTGCATTTTCTCCCATTTTATTTTGATAGACTTTTATTTAAATAAAAAAAAACTCAATCATTGAAAAAAGTGTATATGCATAATTCAAATAATATTTATGAATACTTTTTAATGTTGTAAAGCATAGGTGTCACAACAAAATGTATATTATATAAAATGTATGTAAAATAAAAATATTTTAATTTACTTACTAAATAGATTTAAGTTTTTTGTAAAACAAAAAAAATATAATTCCTTTAATGTTGATAAAATTTTTATTAAAATGTATCAAATAGTTTAGAGCAATTTGCGCGTATTTACTATTCGAAACTTTTAATTTAGGTACCAAAAAACTGCTTAGCTCACTAAATCAATATATTTTTAGGGAAGACTTTTACTAAAAAAGTACCTTTTCATGAAAATGTACAATTTCTAAAAAGGTAATTTTTAAAACGTACCTCCCTTAGTGCATTTTATTTAAAAAGTACTATTCATTAGAAAGTATATTATCCTTCAAAAGTACCTTACACCAAAAAGTACCTTTTCTGAAAAAAGCGTATTTTCTAAATAAATGAACATTTATTAGAAAAGAAAATTTTCAAAAAAAATATGCCTTTCCTAAAACAGTTTGTTTTCCTAAAAAGTACAATTCCCAAAATTACCAGTTTTACTTTCTTTGTTACTAAAGAAATAAAGTTATTGTTTAATAGAACTGAAAGTGGATTCTTACCTCCGCCAGTCTGTGTGTCCATGTAAACTTTGTAATCAAACCACAGGTCGCAAATACGAATATATTTTTAGGCACATAAGCTTTCATCTGCCATGAACGTTGTTGAAATTGGTGAAATTCGGTCCATGTTCAGACGTAGTCCCCATATATATTACCATAAGATCCAAATTATCACATAGATCTTAGTCAAATTGGGTTTGTATGTGTTTATTATATCCATTAATCAGTACTCCAAAAACAATCCCTATTCGACATTTCTTAGCCATGGGCCCCATATAGAGCTGCTTCCCGATCTTCTCTTAAATCTATAAAAAAAAATGTTGCACAGATTTTCCCCAAATTTGGTTTGTATATATTTTTGCGAAATATAAGTGACTTTACCAAATATGGTCTGGATCGCTCCATTTTTCGACCTAGTCCCCATATAAATATAGCACCTGATATGAACTGTTTCATACCTGCAGCCAAAAAAATTAATAGCAATGCCACTCAAATTTGTTTTGTGCTTACTTTCTATATCCAATTAGTTTGACTGAAGAGTTAGGGTCTCTAAACCATGGTATACGGTATCGTATAATCGATCCAGACAGACTACCATTTTTCTACTCGTTTTTAGTCGTTTATTAGTAACCACTATGTGGTTAGAGTATAATGATTTTGTGCTGCTGTTTGTAACCATTCAAAAAATATTTGTCCTAAACTCATCTTTAATTATACTGATCGAATTAGAATCATTTTAATCAGTAGTGCAAAAAAATTAGTTATTTAAACCTATCACAAACAAAACTATTGCAAAAATTTTTCAAAACAAGTGACTACCAATATTGTCACGGTCAGGTTCGGTCCATTTTCTATATTTTGCCCATATAAATATTGCATCCGGTATGAACTTTTTCAAATCTGCAGGCAAAAGAATTAATAAAAATTTCACTCAGGGTAACGCATAGTCGGTACAGACCGACTTTAATTTCCTTATCTGTTTCATTTGTCTTCGCATATAATTATAATCCAAAAATATTTTAAATTACAGGCAGAGAAAACATTTACGTTAGCATTACATGCAATAAATGTTTGGACCTTAAATAAGATCTTATCGTATAAAGAGCACACCCTGCATACTACTATTCGAGAAAAGTCTGATGCCATTTTTAGAGAAATTTGGCAAACAGTAGTGTTTTCACCATTTTAGTAAGCAGAAAAAAACAGAGGTTTATATCAAAAATTATTGCACTTTTAGGGTGGCCGGCATGCTCACCGGACCTTAGGCTAGGTTAGGTTAGAAGTGGCTGATAATCCAATGGAAAAGCACACTTAGACTCTGGGGTCCGTTGTGATACCCGCGACGAATAGGTGTTCCCGTCAGTCCCCACGGTAGAATCAGTTTGAGCTCCTGATTAAACCCCTGATGTGTGAAATTTCCACATTTGAGACATCAGAGATCTCGTGAAGAAACGGCGATCCCAATGTTCGAAGTCTCGTTCTGGAGAGCGCCGGGCAATAGCAAAGGAAGTGTTCTATGCTCTCCACATCCATGCAGCTAGGCAAAAGTCATTTGACGAGACCCTGAGGCATTCGGCGTGTCTCCCTATGAGGCAGTGCCCAATGATGACAGCAACTAACGTTGAAACCCCTCCACGGGGGAGTGATAGTAGTATGATTCAGAGCCGGCCAGACTTGTCTCGTGATCCTGCACGTTGTCCTTTATGCCAGCGGTGTGAAGCCGAAGTTGCAGCTTGCATGATTCCAGGGGTGTACCAACACAATCAAAGTCCTCTGGAACCCGTAAAGTAGTTCCCTGTCTGGCCAGCTCATCAGCTTTACAGTTTCCCGGTATATTCCTGTGCCCTGGAACCCATATGAGTCTGATATCGAACTGCTGGCCATCTCATATAAAGACGTGCTGCAGTTAAGGGTGGTTCTTGTTTTCAGGAACATTGATTCCAAGAATTTTACCGCCGCCTGACTATCAGAGTAGATGCTGACTGCGGGTCTAGACAGAATATTCCGACCCAACTAGTCAGCAACTTCCTTTATTGCCAGTACCTCCGCTGATATACACTGCAGTGGTCTGGCAACCTGCGAGCCAGATTTAGTCCAAGCTCCTTTGAATAGATGCCGAAACTAACTTGGCCACACAGTTTCGATCCGTCAGTGTAAAAATTTATGGAACGCCTGCTACCTGGAATCCTCCCTGACCAAGATTCCCTTGTCGGTATTAGAGTGTTGTAGTGTCGTTCGAATACACTCCTCGGAGTAGTCTAAACCACGTTCAATTGTAACTTCCTGTCAGTCAGGATCACTCCATGACCACAATTATGACCACGCCATTATAGTGTGCTTCTTTGTCGAATGGCCGATGAGGCCGCCAACTGCTTTCCTAATATGCATTAGGTGTAAGAGGATGTTCAAGGCATCCGTAGGTGTAGTACGAAGGGCACCAGTGATACACATGGAAGCCATTCTCTGTACCCTTGCAAGAAGGTTGGTATTGGAGGCCTTCTCTGGAGCAGGCCACCAAACAATGACCCCGTATAGCAGTATTTGCCGAACCACCGCTGTGTAGATCCAGTGAGCAGTTTTCGGGCTGAAGCCACATCGCTTACCAATGGCCTTTTTACAGAAGTATAAAGATATAATCGCCTTCTGCGCCCTTTCCCCCAAGTTCCATCTTAAGTTCAGCTTCCTGTCCAGGAATACGCCAAGATACATGGCTCCATCAGAGAAGGCGATTTCAGTACCGGGAAGAGGGTCGAAGTAGATATCTTATACTTCCTCGTGAAAAGAACAAGTTCCGTTTGGTCGGATTTACCCCCAGACCGCAACTATTTGCCCAACTAGATAGGCTTAACCCCATTGAAATTTTGTGGAGTATCTTGACACAACGAGTGTATGCAGGCAATCACCAATTTGAATCAGCTGCTTTTTTAGTAATCGATATAAAGGTAGAATGGCAGAAAATTAAAAAAAAAAAACAAAATTGAAGATGTTCACATTAATAGAGGAGAGTGTGTAGAATATACTTTCAATTGTGAAACACTTCATTTTTGTAATAATTTATTAATAAATGTACCGATAGTCAAAAATTACTTTTTGTTGTTGCTTGCATTCTTACATTACAGTCCGACGTTTAATCACCTTATGATTGTGAAACACCCCTTATATTAAATATGGAAAGTACCAAGATGAACTTGCAACAAATAAGCAAATGTTAAAATGTACCTCACTGGATCCACTAGAGAAAATACTATGATTAGCCACTGTTAAATTCATGATCTATCTTTTCACCACTTCCGGATCCGAATATCAGTTCCTTCAGTTATATTTTTTTTTACTCGGAACCTATGCAAATCTTCAATATTCTGTGAAAATAATAGTCATTACATCGCTATCTATTCGAATTTCTTTTTTGGTTATCGAATGTATCAGTTATTACAGCCAAATTGTTAATTTTTTCTGAATTATTTGTTGGTTCTAGAAAAAATTGAAATGAGGATCTTAGGATCATTTATTTTAGGGCATGGAATCAGATTTAGTGCAAAAGTATTCATGAGAAAACACCGGCAGATCACAATTGTGTCTCAGCCGAATCGATAAGCAATTGCATGATTGGGTTGTGAAAATCGAATACAGTTTAAAGAAAAAAATTTGGACTTCATTAGCCATATATCGGTTTTTGCAACATAATTTCTGTTTCTAACCATTCGTTATTGCAAAAAAAAAATCATTTAGAAATAGATCGTTTGCGATTACCGGGAGTATGGCGAAAAGTTGGATGGCCAATGAGTTTAACATAGTTTTTTCATAGGATGGAAGTTATGTATTATGGATCCTATAAATTACAGTTTAATAAGTGCTCAGGATGCTACGACAAACAACATTTTCATAACAAGGTTGCTATTTAAGAGCCGGATATTAGTATACATTTTTCATCTGCCTTTCAAAATACTCACTATATATAAATGTCTTTCATCTTTTAGTATCACTTATCCTTATTAACAAATTCAGTTATTTTTAATAAAAATTTAATAAGGTGTATGTTTGGGAGTAGAAAATTCTACAAAAAATTCTTTTCGACATCTTTCCGATTTTCTGAGAATAAATATTTTTTTTTTCGTGAAAATTGGAAACGGTTTAAAAACTAACTCTTTTTACACACACTTAAATAAACAAACACAAAGGCACTTACACACACAAACACATAATTGCAAGACACATATGTAAACATTTGTTTGATACTTTATGTTCAGGTAAAGCAAAAGATCCATAAAAACCATACAACGATATTTTACTTTTTCTTTTTGCAAGTTTGAGTTTCTGAAGACATTAAAAATGCAAACATAATCACACGCCAAAGTGACAATGTCGAAACTCATATATTTATTTATACTACGAGTAGTCAAGTAAAACATACCTCTTTGTCTATTTTTCAAATTTCTTTTGAGTAAAAATGTGTGTGCTGTTCTGTTCGTGTTAAGATACCCCAAAAAAGTCTTAAAAATGTTAATATTTGTTTTGTTATCTTCTTAAACAATTTGAGGCAAATGCGAAGAATTCCAGAATTAAATAAGAAACATATTCACGAATACTAACAACATCATGTATTATGACCATTAGGTAACTAAAATACAAGTGCGTTGGTAAATAAGCAGTTAGCCGAGAACATGATGGAATGGCTGTGGTCAGGCGTAGGTTGAATAAAGTATCTTAAGGAAATGTATTATATTTTTTTGTTTAACACGGAAAAATGTTGAATAATTGATATTGTCTCTGAGGACACATACAGTAAATATATGTATATCAGTATGCACGTACTTATAAATATAAACATGTACAGGTAACACAAAAAAAATGTTGTTAACATTTGGCCACTCTGATCGAAAGTGACCCTACACTTTTATTACGAAATTCAGCTTTTTTGACCTAGCTTGGAACATTAAAAAAAAATACATTTACCATCGAGAAATTTATTAAGAATTTTTAAATTGCCTTCTTTAAAAACAATATTAACGTGTTCTCAAAGAAATGTTTTTGTAGGAATATTCCATATATATGCAGTTCCTAAATGCCGAAATTCTAGTGAAATTTGGTTAATTGCCACTTGCAACAAATATCGAAAAACGGATTGATATTATATATCAATCGAAAGGTCTCAAAGTGCTGTATTCATAAATGCAAAAAAGTTTTGATTATTATCCTCTTGGAAGTCATAGGGTGAAAATATTCAAAAAAAAGGGGAACAATGGGGAAATATTCTCACACTATACCTGAAAGAAGTCAATGGCTGAAATTTTTTGTGATTTACGAGGGCTCGATTTTGAGACCTTTCGATTGATGTATAAGATAAGGTTGTTCTTGATTCATCTATATATATAAAACTCATTTTCTGTTTGTTTGTTTGTTTGACCGCTAAACAAATATTTATTTTTCAACGGATTTTCCTGAAATTTTGTACACACGATCTCTATACCCCGGAAAGGTCGCCATATACTTTTTACCGGCCGCACCTACTCTTACGCCCGCTTTTTATGTAAAATTCATTTTCTGTTTTATTCATATTTGTTCACTATACAAATTTTTATTTGTTAACAGATTTCTCTGAACTTTGGTACACACGATCTCAGTAGTCCAGCTAAGGCCACCATATACTTTTTATCGACCACGCCTACTTTTACGCCCACTTTTTATATACAATTCATTTTCTGCTTTTTGGTATATTTGTTCGCTATACAAATTTTTATTTTTCAACGGATTTCTCTGAAATTTGGTACACACGATCTCCGTACTCCAGGAAAGGTTGCCATATGATTCTTACCGGCCACGCCTATATCTGCGCCCACTTTTTGTATACAATTCATTTTCTGCTTTTTGGTATATTTGTTCGCTATACAAATTTTTATTTTTCAACCGATTACTCTGAAATTTGGTACACACGATCTCTGCTCCAGGGAAGGTCGATATATTCTTCGTACCGGTCACTCCTACTGTTACGCCCACTTTTTGTATACAATTCATATTCTGTTTTTTGGTACTTTTGTTCGCTACATAATTTTTTTTTAAACGGATTTTTCTGAAATCTGCTACACACGATCTCTGTACTCCAGAGAGGTCGCCATATGATTATTGCCGGCCACGCCTACTTCTACGCCCACTTTTTATACAAACTTAATTTTCAGTTTTTTGGTATATTTGTTCAATATAGAAATTTTTATTTTTCAAGGGATGTCTAAAATTTGGTCGCAAGATCTCTACACTACAGGGAAGGTCATATGCTTCTTACAGGCCACGCCTGCTTTGCGCCAAAACTTCTATATACATAAAACTTATTTTTTTCCTTTTATTTCTATGTATGTAAAACTTATTTTTTTCCTTTTAATTGTTTCTTTATTTGATTGCTATACAAACTATTATTTTTCAATGGCTTTCTCCGAAATTTAGTACATATTCCAGGGAAGGCCGCCATATGATTTTTACCGACCACGCCTACTTTTACGCCCAATTTTCATAAAAAATTCATATTTTGTTGTGTGGTACATTTCTACCCTATACAAATTTGTACATTTCAACGGATTTCTCTGTAATTTGGTTTACACGGAAATAACTACACGGTGAACAAATTCCCCAAATTTAAAAAAGGTACCCAAAAGAAATGAACAAATTCCCCATTTTTTTTTTAATCGAAATAAAAAATGAACTTACTCCCCAAATTCATTCTTAAATTTTTACATATTTTTATTTAATGAATTTTGTTAAATATTTATTTTAGTGAACATTTGCATACTTCACTCAATATATGTCATACAATAAATGCATTTAAAATGAGTATTCTTTTCAATAGCATCATTTCGTTGCGCGGAAGCTTAGCTAAAATATCGGAATGTTCTGCGCGGCAGCACATGTGTGGTTGCCAAATGCGCGGAAGCGGCGCGCGGCGCGCGAATGCGGACGCGACGGATGCGGACGCGACGCGCTCTCGGAACACAGCTCAGCTAAAACAGGGATTAAAATAAGTTAACGAGAACTAAGCGGTAGCACGGGTAGCAGCTGCAAGAAAGCGGCGCGCGGACGCGGACGCGACGGATGCGGACGCGACGCGCTCGCGGAACACAGCTCAGCTAAGATATCGCAATGATCTGAAAAATATATTTTGGCGATTAAAATAAGTTGACAACAACTGCGTGGCAGCACGTGTGTGGCTGCCAAACGCGCGGAAGCGGACGCGACTCGCTCGCGGAACACAGCTAAGTGAAATGTCGTATGATAAATTTTATCTACGTATGTGAAATAATTACCTGTTGATCAAAATACCTATACTATAAGCAGTTGCTTAAAGAAACCTTGCGACACAATATTAAATGCCGCATTAGTTTTTCATTTCTGAAACTTGAATTTGAGGTCTCTGCTCAATGATGAGCACTTATTGAATGAAGTAATTTAATTTTTAAAAGTTCTGATTCCTTTAATTTGCGAACCATTCCGTTATATTTGATGTTTATAAATAACCTGAAAAAAAAAAAAATTAAAGCGGTTTCGCAGCTTATTTTTGAAGCATTTTTGCTGCAGCCTCTTATAAAAAACTTCTAAATTAAAAAATCAAAAAATTTTTAATTGAAATAAAAAATGATTTTACTGCCCATACAAATGTTTGGGGAGAAAGTTCCTTTTATTGGGGAATTTGTTAATTGGGGACTAAGTACTCAGCGCCTGGTAAGCATAGTGAACCACTTTTCAAGTCAAAGGCCTTTTTATCCCGGGCAAGACCGGGTAAAAACAGCTAGTAATATATAAAAAAATACACTTTTCGAAAAAAGGGCAAAAAAAGGGCGACATTTTTTGTCAGAAAAGAAAACGGCATTAGTTCCGCATAGATCTGAACTCATACATAAAAACAACAACTCATGACAAGTCATGGACTAACGTATTAGTTATATGATATACTAAAATTAAAAATACTAGCAGATTCCGGCCCTCGAAATTCGATTGCAAATTCTAGGAAATTTTATTTTTTTCACTAAATAAGGACCCTAAAGGTATGCTAATCAATTATAGCCAATTCACAAATCAACACAAAAGAACAAAATCATTTTTATTGCAAACACATTAACAAATTTAATAAACACACACATAGCATTGTATAATTTTAAGTATGTGTTAGTAGCAACTTTAAATGCAATTTACTCAAAATAAAGGAAAAAATTTAAAAATCTGTAAATCTCCAAAACGACTAATAAGAAATACCTTTCAAGTAATATACGTTTGGTCAAAATCGAGATAAAATGGTAGAACAAACATCGGTCACAAGGAATCGTCTAGAATATTAATATTATAAATATATTTACGCTCATCACCGATTCTCAGACGTATGACTCAAATTCATTTAGAGGTAGAAACTTGAAATTTCGAATGTTGGTTCTCCTACTAACTAATAGATCCACTTAAAAGAGATTTTTGAAATTTGAATGTTAAGGGGATAAAAATCTCCAACAAAGGCGAAAGCGGTAGAGTTTTTATTTTCTAAACAAATAAAGCTAGTAATATTTGGTATATTGACAAACAAATATAGGGCAAGTGAAAGTTTTTTTTTTTTAAACTCAACTAATTATGAATTGAAGAGAGGAATATTTGACATTCCTCTAAAAAATAAAAGTCTTGGCAAACGAATTTAGCCGATAAACAGACATCGGCTTTGAGAAAGTTTTTCTGCAATTTTGCCGCATATGTGGTAAACGGCAATATGGGAAAATTTTAATTTCGGTATGAATATTCCACCAAATTGGTTAAAAGAGAAGAATTGGTACCATTTTTTTCTTCTCAAAACATGAGAATACTAAATAGTATTAAGTCTGGAAATAGTTTGCATATACTTATTTAAAGAATGCAACCTTGAACTATTCGAAAATTTGTAGAAGCATATGGTGAGGCTGCCTTAGGGAGAGACGTTATCGTGAGGAGTTTCTGAAGATATATAACCATGATTTGACATCGACGAAAAAGAACGTAGCAGAAGATGTGGAAATTAAGGAATTATTATACTTATTAGGAGTGATTCGAAAAAAAGGATATTGGGTAACCTACTAACTGGCGTCGAAAATGCTGAAGGCCGATTTTTAACGTGCGATTTGCTGTTTGCCAAGCATAAACCAAAGGGTTATATATACCACTTAGTCATAATAATTTTCACGATATTCATATGCTCTCGGAAAGACGGAAAAAGTAGTAGCAAGTGGTTGATTCTATTCTTGAATTTTACTAACGACTTTGTATATTTAAAAATTTAACTTCTAACCTAGATTTGAGAGGCCTTTAGAAGTCAATGCAATATTCTTCGTTCATTCTAATATATTCTAAATAGCATTCTATTCTAAATAGCAGTGCAGAACAAAGGAAGAGCGAATGTATTGAGTATGATAAAAAATATTGACAGTTCCATCTGACCTTTATTCTGTTGGATTCTCTCTCTTAGAAATTGAAAGTAATCGATCTAAATATAGGCCATCCAACTATGTTTATACCTTTGTACAAAATACACATTCCACATCCCATTGTTATAAATAAACAGTTGCACATGGACTTTTGCAGTATACTTATTAGTTCTAATTCACACAATCCATGCACACATGGTAGTTTTTCTAAGAAGTACTATATTATGGAACAAGGAAGAAATTTATAATTGGTCTAGACCGACTATAGCATACCCTATACCATGCTTTTAGAGAGCCCTATCTCTTATGGCCAACTAATTAGATATATAAACTAAGCGTAAGCCAAATTTGAGTGGCATTGTTATTAATTTTTTGCGTTCGGATAGGAAAAAGTTCATATCGGATGCTATATATATATATGGGGACTAAATCAAAAAATGGGCCGATCCTGACCATATTTGGTATGGTCACTTATCTTTTGCAAAAAGAAATACAAACCAAATTTAAGAAAACCCGCCGCAATATTTTTTTCTTTGGTAAAATTAAGTGAAGATCGGGAAGCACCTTTATATGGGGGCTATGACTAAGAATTGTCGTACGAGATTTATATTTCGACTACTGTAACAAACATACACAAACCAATTTTACCGAGATATATATGATAAATTGGATACATGGCAATTTTATTCGCTCTCATAGGGACCATTTGTATGGGGACTAGGTCTTATCAAGAACCGATTTTCACTAGTTTCAATAGCGTTCGTCCTATGGACGATAAAAGCTTATATACTAAATTTCATCGAAATATATTCGCATTTGCGACCCGTAGTTTGATTACAAGGATTAAATGGACACACAGACGGACGGTTTCCATGTCCGTCCGTCCGTCCGATTATGAGTCGATAGGTTTAATAAAACATGGGTCTTATATCAAGTATTTGAAATATATCAACTATCAAATATTCCTGGTGGTTAAAAACATCAGGAATATGAAAGTTTGTTTGTCAGTTTGTGCGTTTCTGGGTTTGACATTAATAGGTGGATGAGCCATGGGACCGATCTGTTAAAATTTTCACGGTGTGTAAGTTTGTATCGGGAAAGTAAAATAGGGTATATTTTTTAATATATGAAGTGCACGTGGCACCTCCCATATATAAAAAAAAATCATGTGAGTCCGATCACAGGGGAGATGTTTAAACATCTAGTAACTAAAGATTTTTTATGTCACTTTTTCAAAATCAAACAGAAAGCGTCATCAATGTATCACTTACAGCAAACAACTGCTGGTTATACTTGTGGGGTTGTTGAATTATGTATATGTTATAAGTTTATATTGTGAAATTTTTGTCGTGGTTGTTGAATTAGCTAAAACAATTTTATATCATAATTTTTTCGCCAATACAATCATAAGTCACACCGATTTGTCTTACGACTCACAGTGTTTTTGTGATTGTATTGTGAAATAGAAATTTACCCCCTCCGCGTATAGATGTTTAGACATCAAAATCTTTAACATCATATATCTGGAGCCCCATGATAGCTTGCTGAAAGTCGAGCTAAAAATGGGCGGGATCAAACAAGTGGGCGTGGCACCTCCCAAAAAAATTATAGTGTACTGCGACTTACAGTGAATATCAAGTTTTTTCGTATATATTTTTCCTAAGTTTATTTCACGAAATAAGTGTGATAGCAATAGAAAATAAAACTTTTTAAAATTTTTTTTTTTTAATTTTTAATTTCAATGTTCTTTACGTTGAAGAAATACATTGTATTGAGAAAATAAATGGTTGATGTTTTTTTGCTTTAATCAGCGATCATGGTCGACAGCGCCCCATTCTCTTTCTGTCATAGATTGCACCCCCATACACTTACAAAACATTCGTTATTTTTGAACTAGCACAAAAATATTCACTAGAAATAAGTTACATGTTTGTTTTTTCTTAAAAAAATATTTTTAAAAACCTATAATTCTCAAAAATTCTAAAAAATTTACTTTTCTAAAAAAGTATCTTAACTTAAAAAAGTACAGTTACTTAAAAAAATACTATCCCTTTAAAAAAATATCTTTACTTAGCCTATTTTCTTAAAATTAATCGTTTCTTACAAATTTGCTTTCCTTTAAAAAGTACATACACCAAAAATAATAACTGCTTCTGAAAAAAGGACATTTTCTCAAAAAATTAATTAAGAAAGTACCCTTTCCTAACAATGCATCGTTTCTTAAAGAAGTGCATTTTCAAAAAAAAGTACCTTTATTACGAAAGTAAATTTTGTAAGTTTCAGTAAAAAAGTACCTTTTCTTAAATAAGTACCTTTTCTCAAAAAAGTTACCTTCTTATATATTTGTATAAAGTTACCTTCTTAAGTTTTTGTATAATCCGTGAAGAAATAGATTCCCAATATAATGTAAAACCACATTTTGTATCAGAAATGGTAACTGAATCATACAGCATAGTATATACTAGTTAAATGTAATATTCAAACAATAAAAAAAATAATTAATTGAAAAAAGCCACACGAATTCTTAGTAACATGTTCATATCAACTCCTGTTAGATGTGAGAATATGTACATATTCTGATAATCAATATCCTTTGCCAGCTCTGAGACGAGAAAATTCTACCCTATCTGATAAAGGTTCATTAACAATTTGAAGCACACATTGATAGCCTTTAAAGTTCGCCAACTGCAATGAACTTACAATGAAAAAAAAACATTAGCAAAATTAAATTACGAAAATAAACCATAAATTTTTATTACAACTACATGGATTTTCTATTTGAATCTATCTTCCAAGTTTGAAAACAAAAAAACATAACACACATTTTGTTGGCTTTTAATCATATCAACCGTAAGAATAACTCTTGATTCATGGCATTAATGTCCTATGCTAACCAATTTTCCTTTTTTTTTTAGAGGTTTTTTCCATAGACACAATTATTCATCATAAGTACCATTTTCATTTTCCGTTTTGATGACACCGCATACAGCTATAAAAAAAATCGGAAAAAACTTCAAAAATATACAAAAACCATTACATGTAACAACCCAACATTCAACCACCACAATGTTGCAAATATTGTGAACAACCATTACCACCAAACAATTGTGTGTTGTCGTTGGGAAAATATAAGTGGAAGCAAATACTTCCTTACTAACAAAAGCAACACAATGGACAAACAGTAATTCGAAACCGCCATAGAAAAAGAAAAAAAGTGTTACATCAAATGCATTCCATTTACAATAACTCTACTTTCTAACTCAATAAAAAGCGGAAATGTGAACATACAAGCGGATATAAATACATAACCAGTTAGTATAGAAAACACGAGTAATAAAGGCTATATGGTGACCAGCACCATAAGTTATCGGTAGAGCTCTTATGGCCAAAAATAAACTGTAATCAACAATGCCAACAGTGATGTTATGAATGAATGCAAGAGTAAAATAAATTTTACTGAAATTTTCATTTAATTTTTACATATTCGGCCATTTTCTTACATTTTCTGCTAACTTGCGAAATTTTAGTCGACGGTTATCCTGTTAAGTTTCCTAATTCTGCTGTAGTCAATTTATTTATTTTATTTATTTATAATGAGATAATCTTAATGAGATAATCTTAATCTTAAACGATTACAGATAAAATAAATTAACAGATATACAATTACAATAATATTATTAAATACCTATAAAAAATGTATATGTACATATGAATATAAACAAAAGATTAATAAAAGATTCCCTATCACGAATAAAGATTTGATTATTAATTCCCAGAAAGTGGCAAAAGATAGTGACATGTAGGCACTAAAAGCATTAGGTAAGTGATAAAATTAAATGGTTGAACCCAGATGAAGAGTATGAAAAGTTCATTATTGTGTTCCACAATCATGTAACCCGAACTACAAAAGATCTTTGCAACTGAAACGTGGGCAGAGTAAAGAGTGAGTCCTAGCTGAATGAGAAACATTAAACCTGGAAACAAGGTCAGGCAGTGACGCATTCTTATAAACTTTGAAAAATAGTGATAACAGTTTTATACTAATCAAATCATCAACACTACACCCCAGAAAATCATAGACGTATTCGGAAACAGGATCTTGAATTCGTAAACTATATACATAACGGATCACCCTATTGAAACATTTCCAGATTTTAGAAATATTGCCTGCTGAAGTTCCAGTATAAACCTCTAAGCCGTACAAAATAAGAGGCATTAGTAAAGTGTGGCCAATTTGTTTTCTTATGTTTAGTGGTAGATGACAGGTTATGCTGTACATTCTGCGTAGCGAAATAAAAACTCGAGAAATTACAGACATAATATGCTGATTAAATGATAGCTTTTCGTCAATGTAGAACCCTAGAGCTTTTAAATGGGAAACAAACTCAATCGGTGAACCATTTACTAAAATGCTAGGTGAATACCCAAATATGTTATTAAACAAAATAGCCTTCGGTTTTGATGCATTTAAAGCAATATGGTTTCTAACACACCAAGTATTAATATTATTTAAATTTTCATTAGCACTTCTTTCCAAATCATCTTCCGATTCCGCGATAGCTACTAATTGTAAGTCATCTGCGTACATGTAGCCTCTCAAGTAGGTTAGGTATGAGAAAACATCATTAACATACTTCAAGAATAATAACGGAGCTCAAATTATTCCTTGAGGTACCCCCCGAGATGTAGTTAGGGTCGATGAAGTATTACCATAACGTTGCACAAATTGTTCTCTATGTGTATAAATGTTTGAATTGAACTCCTGCTTGCAGGAGTTTTAGAAAACCTAAAATTAATGAAAAGCTTATTAAGCATAATTTCTCAGAGATTGATTCAAAGGCTCTGCTAAAGTTATCATAACAGCTAGACGGTGTTGGTCCAAACCATGCCGTATTTCATGTAATATATCCAGTATATGAGTTGAGGTGTCATGACGTTTCCTAAAACCCGATTGATGCTTAGATAACAAACGTTCTCTATTTATGTAACACAGCATTTGATCATTTATCAATATCTCCAAGACCTTAGAGCAAACCGATACTATACAAATAGGACGATAGTCACTATAATTAACAGGATTTTTTAGTTTGGGAATAGGTAAAATTCTGGTTTTTTTTCCACAGCGATGGAAAAGATGACGCAGTCAAAATACTTTTGAATATATCGGTTATATGGTGAAAAATATTCGGTAGAATCAATTTAAGGAACTTAAGGAACTTTATTAAATTGTTTTATGACCAGTTATCTTGAGTTTATGTTACTTCTTTTGGGCTATGATGGTCAGCTTATAAGTTTTAAATAAAATAAATTAAAACAAAATTTATTTCATCTCCACTCTACGTTTCGTTGACGGTTTTTCAACTTCATCAGGAGTGTATAAAAATTTTTGTATTATTAATTTTGGCGAAAAAAAAATTAAAATAAAACAATATAACAACATAATGTTATAATAGTCACAATAGTTTAACTTTCGATTAATCCAAACTTATATTGTCAGGTTATTATTATTCAATAAATTTAAAGATAAAAAACTGGACATCACGACACAAAGTTAATAAAATTAAATAAATTAATAAAAATAAATAATCAAAATAAATATAAAACAAGTAAGAAAATTATAGTCGGTGTAGACCGACTATATGATACCCTATACCATGCGTTTAGAGACCCTATCTCTCAGACCCAACTAACTGGATATAGAAAATAAGCATAAACCAAATTTGAGTGGGATTTTTCTTAATTTTTTTGGCTGCAGATATGAAAAATTTCATATCGGATACTATATCTATATGGGGACTAGGCCCAAAAATGGACCGATCCTGACCATGTTTGGTAAAGTCTCTTGTATTTTGCAAAAATATATACAAACAGCATTTGCGAAGAATCACTGCAATATTTTTCTTTTTTGATAGATTTAAGTGAAGATCGGGAAGCAGCTCTATATAGGGACTATGACTATGAGTTGTCCAATAGGGATTATTTTTGGACTACTGATTAACGGATGTAATATATACATACAAACCCAATTTGTATGTATTATTGTTTCTTATTTTGCTGCTTTTTGTTGAATATATTGTTTGAAAAGATTGTTAATAATGTATATTGGATAATTATTTTTTAATAAAATTTCCTTTATTTTATTGATATTGTTACCTTTATATCGTTGATCGCTAATTTGTATTACTTTTTAGATTAAATTGTGAGCTGTATTAAGTTTTATTTTATTGTGTAGAGTGGTAATTTATCATTCATCCTGATGCTGTCGCCTTCGTGTACCAATTAGTAATTAGCTTTTCTTTGCCCTTAATTATTTTTATATCCAAGTAAGGAATTTCATTGTTGTGTTCTCATTCTATTGTAAATTTGAGTTTATTATGATATGAGTTCAATGTATTCATTATCGTTGCTTCGTCCTTCTTATTGATTACAGCGAAAAGATCATCGACGTATTTATGAACTTAATTTTTACATTTTTTGTTTTTTTTAGATTGTCTAGTATTAACTTTAATTGGTCGACGACTGTAATATTCATTCTGGCTACTTAGACGGCTTCGTTTATATGCCACCTAATATTTTATTGCACGTTCCCTCAAAGAAGAATCTGCCCAAAAATTTAACATGGGTTCTTCGGTTATTCTAAAAGCCTAATTACACATTTAGGTAAATAGTTGAATAATTTGAAGTCAAAGACGCATTCCGAAAATTCAAGATATAAGTATCATATAACCTAAGTCCTAAAATGATCTATTTAATTTTCTAGTACTTCCTGATTTTATTCAGATATAGAAAATAGTTGTTGGTAAACACGAAGTTCTTAAAAAGAACATGTTGGAATCTGAAAACTTTATATGTATAGAAATATATCTTTGTTCTTAATGATTGACCTTAAAAATACGCATCTTATGTTTTTACTTTTAGCATACAAAAAAAAAAATAAATTTTAAACCTTCTTAGTATCTTATATACATATAGTTATAAGTACTTAAGTGCCCCGTTATTACAAAAATCAGAAAAAATCTATTCTATAAAAAACTAGAACCATCTATTAATAAATTGTAAATTCCTGTTTTTATACCCTCCACACCACTGTGCAGAAGGTATATATCAGTTCGTCATTTCATTTATAAAGAATCTTAAAGTATATATTCTTGATCCTTATAACAAATCGAGCCGATGTCGCGATGTCCCTCTATCAGTCTGTCCGTACGTCCGTCTGTCCATATGTTTCTTGAAATCACGCTCATTCACAATTTAAACTATTTATATAGGTTAATTTTTTCCCCATTTTTAATTGTTGTATGACCTTGATTCAATTTCGATTTCATTTAAACCTATTTTATTATTTTTCTTATATATTGAAAAAATTTTAAATTTTACTTGTAAATGTTTTAACATTATTGCTAATTACTATTACTCCTCCTTTACTCTAATCATACGACTATAAGCCTTGTTGTATAGGAAATCAAAATAAATAAAGAAATAAATAAATGGGAGATTTCATATCAAGTGCAGCAACTTTTGAAACCGATGTCTTCCGATCGGGATGAAATTTGCACCAACGTTAGTCCTATTGGGTGGTAGTTTAGACACAATTTTTCAACAAGATCGGTACAGATCTCTCTGAGTTAGAGGGCATCAAAATTTGACATTTTGGCCAAACAGGTGTTTCTTGTCATCCATGTAACTTATTACCTATTGTTCTTAGAAAATTTTCTCCCAAAGAGTTTAGATAGCTATTTCTTCATTATTTCGGAAAAAAATACTTAAAAAAAAGAAAAAATTTTAGACTTTTTTTTTGCTAAATTAAAGCATTTTTTGCCTTTTTTTTCAAAAAGGGCATTTTTTTTTCATGAGAAAGCTTAGGATTTTTCCTTTAAGAGCTTTTTGGTCGCTTAGTGGGATGGGAGTGGGATATCTATCAAAATAAATGTTTTGTAACTCATGGCAACGGTTTTTCAATTTTTCATAAATGCACTATTTTGAATTTTTTCCTATTTGTGTGTAAAACCTTACAAATAAAACTTATACAGAGAAACTAGACACACTAAACTTTCCGAAGGTATATAAACATAACTAACTAAAATTTTTACCCTCGATACTGTAATACCCAGAATATGTTAACCTCAGGAAAAAAATCGCTTTTTTTCTATAGAAATGTTGAAAAATTATTATTTTTTATTTATTTTTAATAATAATTAAATTAATGTATAATAATAATAATATTAAAAATAAAAAGACAAATAATTTATTAAAATTTAATCTTAATTGCATTAGATCCATTTATGTCATAACTATTTTTATACTTAATTTATTGTAGCTGATGAAGTATTTAAGTCTTGAAAATTTTTAAATACCCAGTTTTCCATCCAGCTTTTTTGTCGGATTTATTTACCGCGTTTTTTTGTCAATCCTTTCTTGTCGTTACTAGGTTCAGCTGTTGATTTCGCTGCTGGTTTATTTGTTGTCTTTGGAAAGAAATCGCATTGAATAGAGGCAGAAAACTTTTTCAACTTGAGTCTTCCATCTACAAGCGGTATAAAAGCATGGTATTGGGCGGTGCCATCGATTGTTACCGCAGCGTCGAATCTGCTCTTCACTGTTTTCAATGTTTCCTGATGATCCTCTTTGCTACTAAAAACTATTTTAGTTTCTTTACAATAATTCCTTGCCCAATGGAATAAAGCAGTCGCATCTAAGATGCGATCTTGATGAGAGCACTGGAGACTATACTTCGCTGCATTTCTTTTAAGGTTTGCTTCAATGCCATCACATGCTCCTTTACCATGAGCAGTAGGATGAAAATACCACTCAGCTGGCACCAAAATCTTTTTCATGGGCCATAAGATTTGCCAAGCTACTTTTGTTTTTAAAATGTTGACGAGCTCCGTCCGAAACGTAGTATACCTTCTTTTCTGTAAATTTAGATTTTAGAAATTTTAGTATTCTCTTCTGGTACTCATAAACTGTAACGGTATCATGTTTTAAATCGTCGGATATGATTGCCATACTTTTGTGTTCCAGTTTTTCATCTTTCATGTAGTAAATAACTACTGTGAATATAGTTGCTTGGTCGTTATTGAAGTGGAATGCTTGTATGGCATCCTGAAGAACATATTTATAGTTTCCTGCGAAATCATATGAAATAACGAATTCACCAGACTTCAAATGTATCTTAAAATCCTTGAAGAATGACCATTGCTCTTTGACTAAAAAGTCATGGGTTCTCAAGTTTAGCAATCCTGTACACATTTCTTCCACAAAATCATCCACATTTAAAATGATTGTTTTCAATGTGCATCTGTGAGTCTGAATCCAAGAATCAAATTTGACCTCCTCTATATATTCTCGATCTAAAGAGTTGATTAAACTTTCTTTGATGAACGTGGTTTTCGGGCAATTGGTACATTCACCTAAGTGGCAAGAAGTTGTTGCATTAGAACACATAGTCAATTTAAGGCAATCGCGGTAATCGTGTAAATCTTCTGCCGAATCATCTGTTAAATACTTTAAGTTGATTTCCTTCAACATCAGTTTAACATTTTCATGGTAAATGCAAACGCATTTGCATGCTGCTTTCTGCTAAAACGCAATGTTTTGGCCTCATTTGGGTTAATTTCGTGAAGCCAATGCTAAATCCTCGTGTTCAGATTGAAATGTTGCAAATAACTCTTTCAGGTTACAGATAACCATTTTCTTCTGTTATGTTATGAAGGTATGTTACATACCTTCGGAAAGGTTAATTTGTCTAGTTTCTCAGTATAAGTTTTATTTGTAAGTGCATTTGTGAAAAATTGAGAAACCATTGTCTTGAGTTACAAAACATTTATTTTGATAGATATCCCACTCCCATCCCACCAAGCGGCCAAAAACTCTTAAAGGAAAAATCGTAAGCTTTCTTATGAAAAAAAAAAAAAAATGCCCTTTTTGAAAAAAAGGCAAAAATGCTTTAATTTAGCAAAAAAAAAGTCTACAAATTTTTTATTTTTTTTTTAAGTATTTTTTCCCGAAATATTGAAGAATAGCTATCTAAACTCTTTGAGAGAAAATTTTCTTAGAACAATAGGTAATAAGTTACATGGATGAGAAAAACACTTGTTTGGCCAATATGTCAAATTTTGATATCCTCTAACTCAGAGAGATCTGGACTGATCTTATTGAAAAATTGTGTTTAAACTACTATCCAACAGGACTTACCTTGGTGCAAATTTCATCCCGATCGGAAGACATCGGTTTCAAAAGTTGGTGCACTTGACATGAAACCCCCCAAATAAATAAATAAATAAATAACTTAGGATAATATTGTTTGTCATTATTTCGGGTAGGTTGGTATTAAATTGTGATAAATCAGGCATCGTTGTGCCAAAATTATTTTCTGAGTTGACTCATTTTATGTGTCGATCCGTGCAACTTTCTGTCTGTCTGTCCGTCCGTCTATCGGTCTGTATGTCCTTATAAATACTGTAAACAAAGAATGGTCGCAACTATTAATATTTTTTATATAAGATACTGTCGGCCATACCATGAATGATATTGAAATTGGTGCAAATCTGTGTATGTTCAGTCCTATTCCTCATAAAAGTGAACGCTACGATATCAACTTAGGTTAATATTGTATGCACTGAAGTTATTTTGTCAATAACTAAATGAAGATGTGAATTAAAACAAATTAATATACATTTTAAAATTTGACTGTTACATTTTCAGTTGCATGCGAAATATTTTTCATTAATTTCTAAACAAATTGTTTTTATTTACTGACAGAATCTTACCTACAAGTCGGTAAAAGAAAACGATTGTCGGTTGTTTTTTTTTTTTTTTATTTAGTCTATGGCAGCAACAAATAATTGTTAACGTAAACGTTCTATGGTTCTATTAGTTATGCCCTTAGCGAAGTTGAATCTCAGACCTTTTATCAAAACTCACGATATATTGTATCGTATAGTCTGGCTAGAGACTATAATTATACCCTATACCACTATGTTGTTTGGGTATAATGAATTTGTGCTGCTGTTTGTAACAATCAAAAATATTCGTCCTAGACCCATCTTTAATTATACAGATCGACTCAGAATCACTTTTTGAGTCAATTTAGCGATGTCCGTCCGTCCGTCCGTCTATCCGTCTGTGTGTCCATGTAAACCTTGTAATCAAACTACAGGTCGCAAATATGAATATATTTGGATGAAATTTGGTACATAAGCTTTCATCGACCATGGGATGAAAGGTGTGGAAACTGGTAAGAATCGGTCCATGTGCAGACCTAGTCCCCATACAAATGACCCTTATGAAATCGACATAAATTGCCATAAGTTCCAAATTATCCTATAGATCTCAGTCAAATTGGTTTTTTATATGTTTATTACAACCATTAATCAGTAGTCCAAAAATAAAACCTATAGGAAAATTCTTAGTCATAGGCCCCATATAGAGCTGCTTCCCGATCTTCACTTAAATCTATCAAAAAAACAAAAATATTGCACAGATTTTTCTCAAATTTGGTTTGTTTATATTTTTTCAAAGTATAAGTGACTTTACCAAATATGGTCAGGATCGGTCCATTTTTTCAGCTAGTCCCCATATAAATATAGCATCCGATATGAACTTTTTCATATCTGCAGCGAAAAAAATTAATAAAAATGCCACACAAATTTGGATTATGCTTATATGCTATATCCAATTAGTTGGACCGAAGAGATAGGGCCTCTAAACCATGGTATAGGGTATCGTATAGTCGGGCTAGACCGACTATAATTTTCTTACTTGTTTTAATATCTGTTATAATTAAGCAGTTTTAGGGTGGAAAACAATGTTGTTTTAAAAAAAGTTTTCTTTTTAATTCTGTCCTTTAAAAGTTTGTTTTACTAATTTTCAGTATACTGTCAACAAGCTGCAATTCTTAAAGAATCACTTCGACAAATATAGTTACTTATTAGCTACAACTCTTAAAAATTCACTCGAACAAATACACATTTTGTAATATGAATTTTCAATAAATATTAAAAGGAAATGATTTTCAATTCAATGAGTTACAACGAACTAGTTTTTTATATTCCTGGTAATTTTCTTAACATTTTATGGTCACGTTATATGAGCTATATGATGATATTTTGGTAAAATAAGAAATAAAACTGTAATGTAAATTTTTGCAATTTCACACCAAAAAATGCGGCAATTCAAATTATTTGTGGCAATAAAAAAATTTCTCACATCATATGTGTGAGTGCTAAAAAAAATTCGCACATGGAATAATATAAAATATTTGTTGTCTTTGTTAGCCGTACAGCGGAATTAATGCTACAGTTGTAGTGTGTTTACTAAGTTGTAGGCGATCAACCTTTTTTTGTCACTATTCGTACTAATATATCTAAGGTGAAGTTAATGCGCTTTTTAATAGCTGACTTACCAAATTTCATAATAAATCTTTAATTATTACATTATTTGTATTTTGTAATCTAATATTTGTATTTATATTTTGCTAAACAGAGCGACCGGAAATAAAATATTTTTTTAAGTTTTATTTCTAAACTAGTTAGTTAAAATGCACCTAAATCATAAGTATACAAATGAAATATATTTTGCTTTAATATTTATTGAAAACTAGCAGATTCCAGCCCTCGAAATTCGAGCGCAAATTCTAGGAAATTAAATTTTTTCATTAAATAAAGACCCTAAAAGTGTGCTAATCAATTATAGCCAATTCACAAATCAACACAAAAAACAAACTTATTTTTATTACAAACACATTAACAATTTTAATAATTGTATAATTTTATATATGTGTTAGTAGCAACTTTAAATGCAATTTACTCAAAATAAAGGGAAAAATTTAAAAATCTGTAAATCTGCAAATCGGCTAAAAAGAAATACCATTCAAATAATATACGTTTAGCCAGAATCGGGATAAAACGGTAGAACAAAACATCAATCACAAGAAATCGCCTAGCCTATTAATATTAAAGATTAGTTTAGTTTAGATTACTTTAGATTAGTTTTTAATTAAATATAAAATTAAAAATGTAAAATCTATATTTTTCTGCCAAATCGTAATACATATGATTCAATTTTTTAAAATATTCATTTTTTTGTTTTATATTGACTATCTCGAGTATTTATTTGAGTGATTTTTTAAGATTTCCAATTAGCGGGTAATTTAATTTAAATTTATTTAAGTTCATAATGAATTTATTTTATATTAAAAAATATGCAAGTTATTTAAATTCAATTAACCTCCATCTTATCCTCAAAAAACTTACGTTGTTTATGCTCGTGTGTCGTTTTCCACACATACGGCATGTCTACATATTTTGCACTAGCAACATATCTTTTTTTATTTAAAATCATGATTTACAATCAATAACATATACAAGCAAATTCCTGCCCTCGAAATTCGAGTGAAAATTCTAGGAAATTTTATTTTTTTTTTAATTAAATAAAGACCCTAAAGGTATACTAATCGATTATAGCCAATTCACAAATCAACACAAAAAACAAACTCATGTTTATTACAAACACATTAACAAATTTAATAAACACACACATAGCATTGTATAATTTTGTGTATGTGTTAGTAGTAAAGTTGCAATTTACTCAAAATAAAGTGAAAAATTTTAAAATCTGAAAATCTGCAAAGCGGCTAAAAAGAAATACCTTTCAAATAATATACGTTTGGTAAAAATCGGGATAAAACAAAACATCGATCACAAGAAATCGTCTAGCCCATTAATGTTATAGATTTTTATATTTTGGTATCTCATCAAATTAGTTTCTCTTCAATAAATTTAAATAAACATCAGGGTTATTAGTTTGCTTACATCTGTAGAAACAGCACATCGTTTTATATACATTGTTCTTAGTTTTCGACTTCTCGCAATAACATATGTAACATCTAGCTTTTCCTTCGATATTCAGAGAAATACATTTTGATCTCTTTGGGGTAATGTCAAATGATACTGATGGGCGCTCTCCAGATTCTGAGGTTGACGAAACATTGAAGATGTGGTATGTGCTATTGAGCAACTGGGCTCCCCCACTGATTCATTTTGTAAATTGTTGTTTGTTTGTTTGCCAATTTGGGTAACAACTTTTTGGCAAATTCGCAAGATCAGAGAAACTTGCCCGCTGTTATGTTATGACTCTTCACTCTTCGAACATAATTTAAAACTACACCACCAACTGGTTTATCCAAATATGGTTGCATTTTCTAAACGTAAAAAGTTGTAGAGCAAACTAAAACCCAATATTTAATTCTATATCGGCTTAGAAGGCATATGTTGTTGAAACTTACATCTCCTATAAAAACATAATAATTGTTCGTCAACTGTAACACATTCAGATGGTTTGCAGTAATAATAGTTCAGACCATTTGTCGAATATTTCACGAATTGCAGCAAATTAGTCCGTAATGCTTTCTTGATGTCTGCTTATAATGTTGTCGAACCAAATAACACTATTCATGTATTGAAATATCTTCTTCGACATCATCGCTCAAAATAAATCCAACATTGTCTCATTCTTTCATCTTAATTATCACAATTATATCTAAAACATTAGATTAATTAGAAGCATAGACCTGTAAAGTCCAGCCAAAATAGGAACACCGATATATGCATGCAATAAGTTTGAGTCGATTTCGGTATAGCTTTCACAGCATTGTTCCTTTGCATATGCATTTGATCACTTCAGAATAACATTATCAATTGTTTATATTGTATAATAGGTACACAGTTTGTCATAACATCAATAGGAATGGACATTTGATGTTAAAAAATTATGTTCCTAGTACAAAATATATATAAATTACATATGTGTGGAAAACCACACACCAGGGTAAGCAACGTCACTTTTTAAATATCTCGTTGTAAAAAAATATTTTTGAATCAATTAATACGTTTTCTGTATAAAATTGATGCGACAGGAAAGGTCAAGAAATTTCATGAACATCGCTTAATTATTATTTTTTCTGTGTATAAAATATTTTCATATTGTGTGGTTTTCCACACAAGGGTGAGATGAAGGTTAAAAAAATACAAAATAACATTTCGTTACAACTGTTTTTGGCTTCTATGAAATTAATATAGACATAAATTGATATAAAACAGCAATGTTTTTGTTTGTTTGTATGTTGAAATGTAAAATAAATGTTTCAAACTTTTTTTCTGCACTCTCGTAATACGCATGATTTGATTTCTTTTAAGTATGATGCGATTTTTAAAATTTCCAATGTTTTTGTTTGTATTATATTAAGTATTAGATGTAACACGGTGTTCTTCGGTACCTCCCCACTCTTCGTTGTCCGATCCCATCCATTTCGGTCATATCTACTAACATTAATAATCAAAATACTCAATATATATGATACTAAAAATTTACTTTGTATGGGAGGTGCTACGCCCACTAAAAATATTTAAAAAATTATAGCCTATAGCACTTCCCATATTCGCAGTAAGATTCTGTGAATATTCCAGGAAGATCAAATTATTAGGTACGCAGATTATAATAATCTAACCCATATAAACAAAGTTTTTATTAAAACTCTTTCTTTCCTTATGCATATGAGTTTTGAATATCTCCATGACTGTGCGTGACTGTGTGCGACTATCTTAAAATTAATCTTTAACCACAACAAGTCTATGAACAAAGTTTCATATCCATCGGATGAGGGGAAGTGGGGTTTTAATCACTACGTGAATGTGCGTGACTATGCGTGACTCTGCGTGACTATGTCGCAGTTGATCTTTCTTTACAGCAAGTATATCGACCAACTTTAAGATCGATCGGATGAGGTAAATGGCATTTAGATCACTCCGTGACTGTGCGTGACTAAGTCCAAGTTAATCCTTTTTTCACGGCAAGTGAATGGACCAAGTTTAAGATCGGTCAGATGAGGTGAAATATCATATACATCACTCCGCGATAGTGCACGACTATGCGTGACTGTGCGTGACTACCCCAAAATTAATCTGTGGTCACAACATGACTATGGGCCATGTTTCAGATCAATGGGATAAGGGGGAATGGGGTTGATTCCACGACAGACAGACAGACAGACAGACAGACAGAGAGTATGAGTTAAAAGAAAGATTTTAAAAATACGAAATTACAGTTTATTTAAAATAGTAATAGTTTTTTGGAAGTAAATTTATTTTCGGGTGACTTTGTGGTAGTTACAGGTCACTTCTATAAAAAATTATGAGTATTTAAAATTATGAGTATTTAAACTTTTTTCTCTGCTTTATTTGAAAATGTATGTGTACAGCGTTTCACATTCGTCGAAAAAGCGAGTCTCTATTCATCCAATATTATTTTTAGGGAATTGCAGTAATAATATACAGTAAAATGTTAAACATTTCTATCTGAATAAGAGAATAATATATCAATTTAAATATGCAGAGACAGATTGAATACAAAAGTCCAATAAAATCAGATAAGAAGATATATAATAAGTTATATAATAATATAATAAGTTATATATATGATAAATTATATAATAATGACTAGCTAAAAACTATATGTGGATACTTTTTTAAAGCAAAATTGCCAGACATAGTGCGTATAACTAAGTTGAACTAAATTTAAATTAAACTATTTCGTATGAATATTTGTAAGACATTGAATTTTATTATAATGTCAAACTTCTTATAGCTGAGTACAAAGATCTGAAAACAAAACTATAACTAATTTTCCTTACCCACACGATGCATCTCAATACGTATATGTATTTATAACTATGTGCTTTTTTATACCCTATACCACTATGTGGTTTGGGTATAATGACTTTGTGCTGCTGTTTGTAACAACCAAAAATATTTGACCTACACCCATCTTTGATAATACCGATCGAATCAGAATCACTATCTGATTCGATTTAACGATGTCCGTCCGTCCGTCCGTTCGTCCGTCCCACAGTGGCTGAAAATCATTTTTCATTGGCCAAAATTCTGTAACTTTTGAACCGATCAAAATATTTTAGTACTGTTTTTTTTAATAGATAGATAGATAGTTGATCTTGACTCAGTGTGAATTTCATTTAAATTGATTGAGTAATTTTTAAGAAATTCTAGGTCAAAGTTTAACTTTTGATTTTTTTTAACTTTTAGCGTGATATATGTTTTTTTTTATTTATTTTTATTTATTAGAAAGTGTCATATTTGGAGTTAAATAATTATTATAAACATTTTTTGTAATAATGAAATTTTTTTAATGCTTACACTCAAAAAAATTTTTACACTCAAAAAAATTTTTACACGCAACAAAATAGTAAAATTCACTAGAAATTTAACTAGTATTACTAAAAAATTAAAAATGTTTGCTATCAAATTTGCAATTTGCTTACACTCAAGGAATATTATTATTACTACAGAAAAATTTATTAGTGTTTGCTGCCTAATTTGTTACACTAGCTAAATAAATCTGCTAAACATTAGCGCAATGATTCTAATTTTTTTTTTAATTTTGATATGAAAATATGGGTTCTTATTTTTTGAATCTTTCTTATCTATTAAAACATTGCATTCATATGTGGGAAACCTTTTAAGAATAAAAACTGCAATAGATTTAAATAGCATTTGTAACAATGGTAGGTTCTGTTTATTATTATTTTTTACTAATACTATGTTTTTCGTACTTAAATAACAATGAAAGGCAATTATAATTATTATTCATTAGACTCAAATATTGATTGCAAATATTCCATATTTTGTTCTGTGCTATTTCTGTTCTTTAGTAGTTTTTTGGCTTCTTCATCTAAATCCCGATGTTCCACTTTCCATTGATTTCGAATACTGGAGATGAACGGATCTGACGTTGCCAATAATATATTAAATAGATCTTCATTTGTGGAATTTCGTGACATTTTTCTAGTATTGTGCTGTCTATAAAATCTGTAATCCTTGTTCCTTTTTTCCTGAGCCTCCTCTGATAGATCTCCAAGTGGCACCAAATGATATTTAATGACATCTTCTCCATGATAAAGGATTTTGTGGACTGTTGCAGACATATTTCTCCATGGGTAGTTGGTTGTATATATTTTTGCAGTTTCCTTAGCATAATCTCCAAATTTTCTAGAGTCAATTTCTTCATTGCACGCAAGTACTTCTAGGATTATTTTAAATCTGAAAATAAGGTTTAAATCCACTCCTGTTATTTCAGATGCTGTTTCTGGATCTGAAAAGAATCTTCTTGCGGTATTGCCATCATTTGTATTGCCTGACCCTTGTTTTGGCTGATCTATAATCAATCCAAATTTGCGATATTCATCTTGAACATGTTTCTTTTTTGAACTTCTTAACTCTTTGTTGGTTTCGTTGTTTCTTATTGATCCTGAAGGCCCGAAATCCAAATCATAACTGATTTTTAGTATGTGTTCCATAAGTCGTATTCTTGCATGTAGTGGTGATAATCCAAATTCGAAGGCATCGGTATTATCGAATGATTTTGTCGGGACTTGGTTTAATTGGCTTGATGTTGCTTGGCATATAATGCAGCTGGATGCAGCCTTCGTGTTAGTCAAAGCCTGACCTACTTTTCCATCTATCATTGTCAGCACTAATTGGTAGCTTACTTCAATTTGCTGCCCATCTAACTGTAATTGTAATGGCTGTAGTGTTGCTATTTGGGCCTTGATATCACTAACTTCTTTGTTAATGGCATCATGACTTTCTTTTTTGAATTCAAATTTGATTGGCCTGCAGTATTTCGTAGAAGATGGTGTCTCATTTTTCCAAATATCCATTGTTTGCGTTGTACTACTCGAAGGCTCCGAATCTTCCAAAATCTTTTTCAATCGCAATGGTACAAATGATACCATGAACATATCTGAGTCCGAAATATTTTCACATACAACTTGTTTGTATTGTTTTTGTCCCGAAGAACCATCACATCCCCATTTACAAAATAGAATTAACTTTGTGTTTCCATATTTCTTTAACTCAGTTCCTGTTATTGATTGTAGCAAGCGTTTGGCTGTGTGATCAAGTAAAGATTGTAGTTGTACTTCTGCCGAAATTGGTGTGATTGTAATAGTGTCCTTTGATGGCAAACAGTCTATTTTAGCAGCTGTTATGTGATGATATGCTGGATACATATTTGAGCCTTTTTCAATCGCACGCAATCTGAGCTGAATATATTGGTGTTTTGTTAATTTCAAATCCAGAAATAATGCTAATGCCTCCTCATTTGTGAACTGTTTTGCATCGCTCGGAGTTGGTATACTTTTAAGAATTCGCTTTGTTCTCACTGGACTAGCATTACAAGTTTTTTCAATGATATCCACTTTTGTTAATTGGTTTTGTGCTCGTAATTGATGTAGAAAAGAGTCTTTTATATTTGTAGAACCAATTTCCTCGTTAAAATTTTTAAGTTTCCGCCTCTTAGATCTATCGCTGCAGTTGTCCAATGATTTGCGTGGTCTTCCAGCCTTATCTAGCTTTGCTGTTTCTCCACCAACATTAAGTTGGCCTTCTAACCAGTTTGCACTTTTATTATAAAACTTTTGTTTACAGTAGTTAACTTCTTTCAATCGTTTTTTTAGTACTTTGACGAAATTAGATAATTGCTCTTGTATTTCGGTACTAGACGAATTTAAGTTTAATTTTATTTTAACGTAACTAAGAACATCTTCCTGGTTTTTGTTTCGAAAATACTCTTCGGCCAGTTCTTTATAACTAAAGTTCTCCATATTTTTCTCAATATTTTTATTTGCGTCTGTTATCACTTTTTTATCACTTTTTATCACTTGCGAATATACGTCCGTACACTTGAAGTATTAACTTATTATTGAGTAATTCCTTATAGAATCCGTCATTTTATACATTTTTAGGTACATGTTATTCACACATTGATCTTTAATTTCATAGCAGGTAGTACTTAAATTGAACAAAACTGCACTTGTTATCCAGACTTCAATATCAGGTAAAACTAATTAGTTTCTCGCCAATATGGGGTGGTTTTTTATCTTTAGTGGTTTAGTGCCGCGATTATTGACAAACTTATAAAATTGTTTATGACTTTGGTTGACCCTTAAATTTGACAACAGGTAAATTAAGAAAGAGATCATTTGTTTACTGTAGAACCTATTGTGATCATTTTATGACTTATTTTTTTGCTGATCAAAACAAAGCCAATAAACCCTTTCGCAGGTATTTTATTTAATTATTTTACTTTTACGTAGTCTAAAGTAAAAAAACAAAATTTTTTTTAGAGTAATTTTTTTAGAGTAATTTCATTAAAATGAAAAAAGTGTTCTACCGGGGGCTCGTGGGGGGTGCAAAAGTATATATAGGGTTAAACAGGATACATTCGCCTTTCTCCGGGTGGTATACGTTTCTTGTTCCCTTACTTCCTTTAGAAGTTCTATTCCACTAAAGTTTAAATTTGAGAAAAATATAGTGGTTTCATAAATATTTCATAACGCCCCTAATATCAAACGTTAGAACTGTGACTACTTACAACAACTAAAGACTATAATCCTACTAACATTATAAAAAAGACCGCAGGCCAATATCGATGACAGCTTGCGAGTAGTAACCATTTATTTTTGATAAAAAACAAAAAAAAAACACCTTTTGCTGAATTAAAAAAACAGTTGAGTTTGACAGCATGCCACGCCCACAATTATCAATAGTTTAACCTAATTTTTTGGCTACCTTAATCTGGATATATAAGCTACAAAAAGGAGTAAAAATTTTAAAAATCGATGACAAAAAAAAATTTGACTTTTGGCCAATGAAATCAAAATTTGAGCCACAGTGCGTCCGTCCGTCCGTCCGTCTGTGTGTCCATGTAAAGCTTGTAATCAAACTGCAGGTCGCAAATATAAATATATTTTGATGAAATTTGGTACATAAGCTTTTATCCGTCATAGGATGAAAGCCATTGAAATTGTTGAGAATCGGTCATTGTTAAGACCTAGCCCCCATACAAATGACTCCTATGAAATCGACTTAAATTGCCATAAGATCCAAATTATCATATAAGTCTTAGTCAAATTGGGTTTGTATGTATTTATTACATCCGTTAATCAGTAGTCCAAAAATGATCCCTATTGGACAACTCTTAGTCATAGGCCCCATATAGAGCTGCTTCCCGATCTTCACTTAAATCTATCAAAAAACAAAAATATTGCACTGATTCTTCTCAAATTTTGTTTGTATATATTTTTGCAAAATACAAGAGACTTTACCAAACATAGTCAGGATCGTTCCATTTTTGGGACTAGTCCCCATATAGATATAGCATTCGATATGAACTTTTTCACATCTGCAGCCGACAAAATTAATAAAAATCCCACTCATATTTGGTTTATGCTTATTTTCTATATGCAGTTAGTTGGGCCTGAGAGATAGGATCTCTAAACGCATAGTATAGGGTATCGTATAGTCGGTCTAGACTGACTATAATTTTCTTGCTTGTTTAGTTCTTTCTTTTAACTCGTACTCTCTGTCTGTCTGTCTGTCTGCCATGGGGCAACCCCATTTCCTATCATCCACTTGATCTGAAACTTGGCCCATAGTCTAACTGTGACTGTAGATTAATTTTGGAGTAGTCGCCCATAGTCGCGCATAGTCACGCACAGCCACGGATTGATTTAAAGCCCATTACCCCTTATCCGATCAACCTGAAAATTGGTCGATAGTCTTTCTGTGAAAAAAGATTAACTTTGGTATAGTCACGCACAGTCACGGAGTTATTTAAGCCCCATTTCCCATCATCTGATCGATCTGAAACTTTGTCCATAGATTTGTTGTGGCCAAAGATTAATTTTAAGATGATCACACACAGTCACGCATAGTCACCCACATACACGGAATGATTTAAATCCCAGCTACCCTCACCCAATCAATCCGAAACTTGGTCCAACTTGTTGTGAGCAAAAATTAATTTTAAAATAGTCACACATAGTCACACATAGAAAGAAAGAGTTTTATTAAAAACTTTCTTTTTAGATTGGTAAGCAAATGTACTTTATTATTATTCTTTTTCTTGCATATTTGCAATTTTTTGTAGTTGTTTTGGAATAACGTTAAAAAAACTGTGGCAATACGAACCTATACTAATTCGAAACAAAACGATCGCAACAACAACAACAATTCGAGCTGTGACACATAAATTATAAAATCTAGAATAACAACTATAACTAAAAATTGAAATCCGTTCACCTCTTGAACCAATGTTAATTATTCTAAACACCAAACTGCTCCGGGCCTCGGTAATTCATTTCCACCAAAAATGAACTGACCTGTTTAGTACGTGGTCGTGAATTCCACAGACGGACATCAATACATAAGCTTCGTTGAATATAAGGACTGAGAATATACATAGATATATATGGGACAGCCCAAGTGAAAAAAATACTTTCTGAGCACGATGTCTCCGATTCGGATAAAATGCTCCACTGAATTTTATGAGCTCAGAAAAGCTTGAAAACAAATCTTGAGGTTGATCGGACCTCCCTTGTAGGTTTTATAAGCTTTTAATAGTGAAAGTAGTTTTTTTTTTCAAAGTCAAAAATTTTGAAAACGGTAAAAGCAAGAAATATGAAATTTTTTGCAATATTTGGTACTTGAATCTATTTAGAAAAAAATATTTTGAAAAAAAGTTTAAAAGATTTTTTTAAAAAACGATGTTTTTTTACAAAAACTTGGTCTACTAAAAAGTACCATTCTTCAAAAATTTTTCAAAAAATATATATTAAAGCTGCGTCTTTTCAGGGGTGGAGTAGGTTGATCGGGCAACTTCTAAAATTTTTTTAAGAACGAAGCAAAAAATTTATTTTTTTTTTAATATCAAAGCACTGTAGAAAACGTAATTATTTTTTGATAAACTACACAATCGATGCAGAAAAAACTTAAATAAAACCACATTTTCGGCTTGAGCAAAGTTGCTATTGAAGCTATTAACCTGAAATATTGCTTCCAGGTAATTTTGACTAAGCCCTTTCAGAATTTGCCTGGATATAGTAAATCGAAGTGGAAAAAATTGTGAACACATCTAACGTTTATATTTTTATGACTTTTATTTTTTAAGCTGTTTGAAGTTGTTTTAATATTTACTGAGTGGCAGATGCTCCCGCCAAAATGCGATATTCAGGATGAAGCGCAGCAAATTTCGAAAAGCCAGACTTAAAAATTGGGAAATTCGGTTTTGATCAATTCAAAAAGCCCGTGCAAATTACAGTAAACGAGCCGTTTCTGAAGCCTTTCCTCTTTGCTATCGTTTAGTATGACAGTGACAAAATCTTTCATGCCAAACATTTCCCTGAAATTGTCGTCGCTCAAATAAAATTCTTTTATTACTTTAGTAACTTCAGCCGATATTTTGTTTTCAAGCTTTTCATCACTACCAAAATACCCTTCTCAACTCTTAGAGCAAAATATTTATTTATTAGGGTATTTGAGCAACCAAATCTGGCTTTTACTTGCAAAACATTCGAAGAACTCGGCAGTAACGTTAATATGCGGCATTTGTCACCGCTAAGTTAAAGATATCTACTATTAAATCTTATCATATGCGTTACCGTGAAGTGTCTTTCGACTGAAATTTTTTTTCAAGTTTTGTCATGATTTCATCAAAACTATTGACCTTTTCTTCGCCAGGGTAGAAATTTTGATATCGGATACCATTTGCGCTTAATATCAACTTGTGCAGTTTGACCTTTTCATTCAAATATTTTTGCAGATGAAGTCTGAATCAGGGAATTATGACAAGACTTAAAAAGATGCTAAGAATCCTTCTTATGAAACGTACCTTCTGTTGTCGACTTTACTTTCACCCAAAGCAGTAAGTGCTGCATTAAGGTTTTCTTTTTCATCATCAATGCTAAATTCGTCATTACTTCCCTTATCATCGTTATATATGGCAATTTTCATTCGACAGTTGAGGCACACTACTGCATCTTCCGGGACGAAGTTAAACTTGTTTTTGTGTTCATCGGAGATTTCTCTCAAATCAGTTGTACCTTTTGAAGCATAAAAATGATAAGAAGATAACTCAGCTAGTGCAAAAAAAAATCGCATATTCATCTTGCAAGCGCCAAAAGGATTACAGCAAATTTTCTTTTTTGAACTGCTCATTTTATCAGTGAAGCTTTAAAACGAGCTTTGGAAAACACGCTTAAAAAATTGTCTGTAGTAATTCCACACGCTCACTGATGCACTTGTTAAGAACTTTCGATCACTTTAATTATTGAACACTTAATCACTGCTTCAAACATTGTTGAACTAATTTAAGCTTTTTGAGCAATTAGTAATAAATTTCAAACGTAATGTTAGAGACGAAAAAGAAACAATGGATTATTTTGCCGTAAAAAGCTCAAAACAAACAAAATTTCAGCTTAATAGCTTCAATAGCGACTTTGCTCAAGCCGAAAATGTGGTTTTATTTAATTTTTTTTTCTGCAGCGATTGTTTAGTTTATCAAAAAAAACAATTACGTTTTCTACAGTGCTTGGATATTAAAAAAAAACGAAATTTTTTTTGCTTCGTTCCTTTAAAAATTTTTAGAGGTTGCCTTACAAAAATGGCTATAACTCCGGGTGTTTTGCCGATAAACTTGTTCCACCCCTCAAAAGACGCAGCTTTAACATATATTTTTTGAAAACTTTTTGAAGAATGATATTTTTTGCTCGACCAAGTTTTTGTAAAAACATGGTTTTTTAAAAAAAATCTTTTAAAATTTTTGAATTTTTTTTTTCAAAATATTAAACTATAAACTATAACTATAAAACTTCATATTTCTAGCTTTAACCGTTTTCAAAATTTTTGTCTTTGAAAAATAACGCGATTTTCACCATTAAAAGCTTAAAAACCTACAAGGAAGGTCCGATCAAGCTCAAAATTTGTTTGCAAGTTTTTTCCACTGTATATATTTATACATCCGCCATCTAACGTTTTTTTTTTCAACTAGTGCTTATTTCGTGAATGGTAACAATTAGTTCATGTCTGATTTGACAGATAATTAGTTTTGTCCTTCTGCTGAACGTATATGTTTGTGTATACGCTTGAACAACGCTGGGAAATATTGCGACATTACTTTGAAAATCATGGTAATGTGCAGAATGTGTGCGAAAATTGCGTACGGATTTTTGAAAAAAGTGAAGAAACTGGCATCCTCATCGATAAACCAAAGCGTGAAAAGCCAAAAAACAGTGCGTACACCCGAGAATATTGCTGCAGTGGCAGAAAGTGTGCGTGAAGCGCCATCAACATCAATTCACCGTCGTTCTCAAGAATTGAACATTTCGGAGGCATCATTGAGACGAATTTGCATAAAGACCTTGGTATGACGCCATACAAAGTCCAATTGGTTCAGGAGTTGAAGACAACTGACCATCCAATGCGTTTTCGCTTCGCTAAGTGGGCCTGCGATCGACTTACAGAAGATGCCGATTTTGCCAAAAAAATCTTCTTTTCAGATGAAGCTCATTTTAAATCTTGGCGGGTATATAAACAAGCAAAATTATCGCATTTGGGGCATAGAAACCCGCTCACGCATACATTGAAAAGCCGATACACCCAAAACGAGTCACTGTTTGGTGCGGATTTTGGTCAGAGGCATAATTGGGCCATTTTTCTTCGAAAATGAGCAAGGAGTGGCCGTTACAGTCAATGGCGATCGTTATCGGGCCATGTTAAACGAATTTTTGGTCACAAAAATTGAAGAGGGAGGATATTGGCAACATTTGGTTTCAACAGGACGGCGCTACTTGCCACACAGCCGAGGCTACACTCGATGTTTTGCGCCCTGTTTTGAAGATCACATTATCAGCCGCAGAGCTGATGTCGTTTGGACACCTCGGAGCTGCGATTTGACACCGTTGGACTATTAGTTGTAGGGTGCCCTCAAAGATAAGTGTTACGCCAACAAGCCAGAGACAATTGACGCTTTGAAGGACAATATTCGTGAAGCCATTGGTGAAATACAGCTGCACACAATCGATAATGTGCTTAAAAATTGGACCGATCGTGTACGCTACTGCTTGGCCAGCCGAGGCAGCCATTTGAATGAAATTATTTTCCATTATTAACCGGAAGGATTGTACTTTCAAATAAAAAAAGAAATTTGAGATAATATTCAGTAGTTTTTTTTTTTATAGCATTTTCAAAAGAAAAAGTTATTTGGCGGACCCTTTATAAACAGTCTCCTTATAGACAAAAATCAAAAGCAAATAACGTGGACGAAAAATATATTATTTATTTATTATAAATAAAATTTATAATAAATTAAAAAATTAAAAATAATATTCGGAAACAGCAGTGTCGAAGATGGGGTAGAATTATACCCTTCTGGTCTACGGTGTTTATGAGAGCAAATTATATTGTAAATCATACAGTGTTATAGATTCATCGAATTAGCGATGAGTGATGAGGGAACTATGTTAAGATGCTTAAAAATATTTTCTTCACCGTTGTCT